>JAQIXB010000099.1:0-27916 GCA_034697405.1 Mesoplophora pulchra | reverse complement strand
ATGTCAAAATCATCCAAAACATATTCATCGGAATAACTAAATTCAAAATATAAACAATTATTAATTACAATATATTTGTTAAAAAATGTGCACATATCAAAAGCTAATAGAAAAGGCTCAGAAAATCTCAGCATGAGTTTGATTACCATTTTGACAAAATATTATACTTTTTTGGACACTCTGTTCATTTCATAATTCAAAGGTGCAATTCATCAAAAAAGCATTAAAAATAAGAAAAAAATGAATATTTTTTGATTTATGTTTTTTTTTAATTTTTTGGAATGAATATTTTCAAAAAATGTTAAAAAAACAATAAAAAAGCAGATCGAACCCAAAAAGTAGAAAAAATAATTTTGTTTTTTTTGTTTTTTTAAGCATATGGTAGTAAAAAAAGCAAATTTTTTATGGTCCGAAACGACTTATTTTGAGTCGATATGAACACATTCTAAATATTTCTTTGTTATCTCTTAAAATTAAAAAAAAAGCATTTTAAGCAATTTTTACGTTTCTAATAATATATTAGAACACATTTAGATGTAATTAAATACACTAAAAAATACATATTCTATTACTAAATAAAATATAACTATTATAGTAAATGCCAAAATTTAGCATATTTTTGTTTATACCTAAAATGTGCATGAATTTTAAACATAAATATAACATGTAAAATACAAAAATGCTAAATTTTGGCTTTTATTATATTATATTTGTTTTATAAAAATGATTCTTTTTATTATTGAATTTCACATTTTTTCAGGCTCAAGACCCAAAAGCTCAAAAGACCTGAGTCTGGAGGTTTAGCACCTTCAAAAATTGAGCCTATTGAGTCTAGGCTTAGGCTTAGGCTCGAGCCTTATCTTATTCTATTCTTTATCAAACATAGTATCATACCCTTCGTCATCTAATATTTGTCCTGTGTTAGGGTCACAATCTTTGACTTTATATTTTAGCGTAACATTTACACACGTCCCCGTTAATAAACTAATATCTTTAGTTTCTAATTCGGCACAAATGTATGCTGACCCCGGAATGTTATGAATAAGCTTCGGACAGACTATGGACGAAATTACTTCGAAACCCTCCGGAACCTGAAAATATCATTTCATTGTAAATAAAATGTCAATTCATTTGTAGCAAAGTGTATATGGTGATTCATTACCTGCATGGATACACTAACATTTTCTAGTATCTGATCATTTAAGGTATTGGTACAATCGAATTGAAATACGATGTGATTTTTAAACATGTGTTTGATGCATGAAACAGCGTATTCAGTTTCCGATTCATTCAATTCTATAGGTAATGATGATTTAAGAATAGGTCCTAATTTCAAAGATGCCAATTCCGGTATCGCTGATAATTGATCGGCATAAATGTCCTGTCGTGTTAAAGCCACTTTTTCGCCCGGAGCTTTCACCTCATTATTCACGTTAGTAACATACTGTGCCGGTTTTTTAATGATTTCTTCAGATGTCAAAGGTGTCGTCGATAAAGGTACTGATTTAATATCAAATGGAGTTTCGGACACTTCATGGAGATATGAGTATAGAGCCTTTTCTAATCCAACAATGGACACTTGAAGTGGGTTCAGAATAAACGATAAATATAATGACTTTTGCTTTTGCTTTAGAACATTCAAATAATATGTGGCCCTATCACGTACTTCATCATCGGTATCTAATGCCGATCGTTCCAAAAGAACTAATATTTGAGATATGAGCTCCTCACAGTGTGCACCGAATTTAGCCAAAGATGAGACCGCAGCGGCGCGGACGGGTGCATTCTCAAGAATTAAACGGTTATATATAAATCGGATATATTTCGATGGATTCGACGTCCGCGTTCCCTCTTTACCCAAAAGATGCAATATCCGTACGGCTAAACCCGTGTGTTCACAGTCCTCAATGAATTCGCATAAATGAGCTAAACCCGCCTCTTTAGCCTCAGGATTATCCTCAATTATCGATATAATCGTGTCGACGATTGACTTTTTATATTCAAAGCCCCCCTCTTCACGTAACATGGTCGATAGAAACGTCATCATAACGTTGTGTTTTCGCGGAAACTTTTGACACAACTGTCGTGTCGCACCGACGACCACGATCTTAAACTCATCCGATATTTCTGACATGAAAGTCCCGATCTGTTTCATCAGTCTTTCGACGGAACTTTCACTGCCGGTCTTTAACAGTGTGGTGATGGCCAAAGTGGCGATTGACCGATTAGAGTCTGTGATAAGATTCTCTAAATCGACATTACACGCCATCACTGCACTCGGATGTGACATCGCCACTTTGTTCAGTGTACGTACGGCCGCGAATCGTAATGTCGGCTTTGGTGATGACAAAAACAGCTGAAGAACGGATACCGCGGGACTCAACTCTCTTTGTGACGTGCACCGTAAGTTTACGATGGCATTTGCCGCTTCATACACGACCATTTCCGATTTGTGTCTTAAACATGATTCAATGAATTCGAAGTATGGACTGTCGGGACCATTGTCTTCATCTTCGATCAATTTACTCGCGATACGAATCAACATGCAAATGGCATATGGTGATTTGAGACCCGAACGAATGTATTTTGTTACTAATTTAGTCACTGCCAAACGATCGGACTTTCGAATGTGATATAAAAGACCTAAAGCATGATGCTGAACCATAATATTGTCTGAGTTAACAGCCTCTTGAGCCTCATTGGCCAATCTCTTAACACCGTCGGGTATATTCTTTGCCAAATGCAATGACGATACTAATGCTGCGGACGCCACTGACGGATTCTTATCGACGATCGCCTGTTTCATGTATCGCTCAATGCCCTATGCATGTATTCATACGTTTAAATTTATATTCATATTTCGCCTAAAAATTGCATATATTATTATACCTGAAAAGTCGTGTTATCGGTGATGGTGCATAATGCTCTCATAGCTTCGGGACGACACATGTCATCTTTGGCATTCATATCAGTGGTAAGTGATGATGTCACGACATAGACATTCTCTGCCATTTTTGAGAGTTCTTTGATCCCGATATATACCAAACGTCTCAATGTCGTGTCTTTCGATTGAAACAGTTTTGTCATATTAAAAAATGCATCCGTCGATTCTAAAGTGCTAAGACTTTCCCCATGATTTATCAGATAAAGAATTTTCGTTAAAATTAAGGCGCATTTTCGGGCATTAACGGGTGTTTCATTGAAGACCCGTGCCTCCTGAAGGGCCGACGTTTTCTGTATTTTCGCGAACGGATTCCCTGATTCTTCATCGTCTTTCTTTTCCCTTTTATGGTACATTTTACCATTCACTTTTAAAATCGTATGATCAATAATTTAATGATTATGATAATTAAATATATAAACAATGTCCGGAGTCACCGGAGCCACGTCAACCATATACAGGCACTTTCAACACCATTACCATAAATTACGTCATACAGGGATGTATCACTACGAATGGAGATTTCTCATAAGAACATAGCCGGTATGGGAACTACGTAGTAAAGGTACGTATTTTTTGACAGCACTTTGAGTACTGTGTATTTTTGAAAAATTGGTACAGGGCGTGTCTATGGTTGTCGACAACTTGTCGTCCTTTAAGACTCCTATCCACTCAATTCTCGATATATATAACGTTTTATTAATTTAAAATAAAATTACATTAAATTATAAATAATGCGAATTTTAAGCATATATATGTGCGTCGACATTTATTTACATTGCATTTTGTATTAATCGCCATAAATGTATTTAAATGCGTATCAAAATTTGTTCTATGATAGTTTTAAGCATGGGTATTAATGCAAAATAATGATGCACATTTAAATACAATAATGGCAATTAATACTAAAGGCATTGTATAATAACATGCATTTATACATAATAATGTATTAAATGCATTTACAGTAAAATTGATAATTAAGCCTATTGCTTTTTTTAATACGCATGAGATTAATACGTGTATTATGCGTGCGTTTAGTAATGCGTATTAAAAAAAGCAATAGGCTTAATTATCAATTTCACTGTATATAATAATAAACGGAAATTTCCCAAAATTTTTGTGTATCGCAATATTGGAACGGCGTGTCTATCATTGTCGTTCTATTTATTGACTGGAAATATGCTTATGAATAGGACGACAATCATAGGCACGTCCGTTTTAATATTGTGAGAATGCACAGTATACATTTATTCATTTAACACAATGAATAGAGATGGTGTTTAATACTTTAGAAATTACAAATCTCATTTATGTAAAACTTTTATTTCAATTTTTCTTACATTATATATTCATTAAAAAGTACACTTTTAATTTTAAAAATTCTAAAATAAAATATAAATTCACATTTTGTTTTTGTTTAATCGTTATGATATGTAATGAGTGTCCAATTTGAGGAAAATGTTTCTTTTTTACCTTTAAAGACTTAAAAAGAATGTTTTATACGCATCCATATGCAGGCACTATCTCCAGTATCATAATTGATGCTTAAAACACATAAAAATGCAATATTTTTTGAGGTCTTTTGTCTCAAAATGCTTTTTTAACTTTTTTTTAATTTTCTCATGAGATTTTGTCATTTTTGATGCCATTAATGAAAATATATAATTTAATATATTTGATTAGGAATTTGCCATGTGCTTTGTGATGTTAAAATTAATATCTTTTTATAGATGTGAATTTATTAAATGATTACAAATATTTATGTACCAAAAGCCGTCAGAATAGAAAAATATCAAAAACGTAGCACTTTCTACAGGTTAAAGACTTAAAGAATTGTGCACTTTGAACTTTTTGCTCATTTTATATAAAATATAAAGTATATTTTATATATATATTATATATATAAATAAAATATTTTATAAAAATGATTTCGATCTATAGTTTAGATTGCATTTATGGAGAAATTTTTTAAAATCAATTCATTTTTGCATAATGTAAACTAATTTATTACAAAAATACAAAAAAAAACATTGATTTTGAAATTATATACAATAAATTGATATTCATGTATATTTTAATTCTATATTTTAGTTAAAAATATTAAAACATGTTTTTTACGATGAAAATATTATTAAAAATAATTAAATAAATAAAGTGTACTCTAATCATAAATAAAGTGAATTATATGGGAAACAAAGAAATTAGGGAAAGAAGGAATGTTTGGGAAAGCAGGAAAAGTTTTCAATTTTTTATGCTGTTTTACAATTTAAAAACCTGGAAATATAAATAGAGATGGCGAATTCCTGGGCAGATAAACAAAGTTCCTCTTTTTCCAACTTTCTCAGCATATAACTAAAAATTTCTCTAAATAATACTATAGATTAATATTTAGTTATTAAAATGGGAATACATTTTATGGTATTTAATGTTATTACAATGGATATATTATTAAAATTAATATACATGCATATGTGTGAATATTAAAGTTAAACAATGGATTCATTATTAGTCAATGGTTCGTGAGAAAAGAATATCTTTGATAATTCATGAATAACATGTTTAAAGTCATTTGAACTTAAATTATATGCTAAAAGTGAGAGTAAAAAGCAATCGCCGTATTTACATCGTCTTAATACAGCTCTCATCTGTTGAGAGTGACAGAGATGAGCATGTGATTGTAGAGTCAAAAATCGCACGTTTTGTGACATGCAAAGAATAAGCCTGAGTATGAGTCCATAGCATGATATAATGAACAGAGCCAAAAGCGAAAACCATAGACAAACAAATATCTTCTCAAAGATGAGATTTATGGGAAAGAGACAGACAATGGCTGTTTCTATGGTACCATCGTGTTCATGTGATTTAAAGTGACATAACGCAGAACGTGGCAATAGTGTCATTTCATTTTCAACATCATTCCCATTAAACTGCATTAATATGTTAAATCCGAGAGTCATGAATTTACCGTTTAAATATCGATTAAATAACAAAATTTGAATCATTATATTAAAAAAGTTCATCATTTCTGTAATTACATATTGAAATGCATAAAATTCGTGACCATTTACGTTTTTTACTAAATATTGTATTAAAAGTTTTTTATGATTCTGTCTCTTTTCATAGGGTATTAATTCATTATTAATATTTTCAGTTAAACATTGAACTTTATTCTTTTCACATAATGACCAAATACAATGCGGTAAATAAAAAAACAATGAATGAATAAAGAGCGTTAATCCAAACCAATGAAAGTTATAATAATACTTTTGTTGTGATGAATTATTCGTATGATTATATTGAAATGTCTCATGGGTCCAGCAATAGCTGTTTATCACATCCGAAGAATAACCAATGTCATGATTTAAAATGCAATCGATTGAGTCACTGTGATACTCACGAATCATTACGATTAAACTGCACATTAACAATATCCTAAATGTGTATTTATAATGACATCGGAATATAAAATCATCGATAATTACACTTTTACTAAAATGAACATTCGAACATTTCGCATTTAATATATTTAATGTCATTTGCATTTTCAATATCCTTTAAATATATTTCTATTTAATATTTATGTAAATTTTATTTAAATTAAATATTAATGTTTATTATAAATATTCATTGTAAAAAGTATATTGAACATCATTATCTCACATTTCATAGATTCAGTCACACGCCTATGAATTAATCAGTAGCGATGGATACAGACATTTAATAGATAATTATTAAATGTCCGTATCGTTATTCGTGTGAATTTGCAATTTTACGTCTTTCTTTTAATTAATTTTTTTCAGATTTTTCTTTCAATTATTTAGTTTATTTCAAAATGAGAAAATAAAATAAAACTTAAAATTTGAATTTTGAACAAAAAAAAACATAAAATAAATTTTATATTAATTTTTAAGTCTAAAAACGTGTTTATAAATCACTGTGTGATACTATTGAAAGAATTCTCATTATCACCTGCATTTTGATTATATACTATGGATCATGCTAATACTTTATATAAAATCATTTTTCAATTATATAGAACTATTATTAAAAACTATATATTTTAATATCATGTTTTAATAAAAAAATAATAGTGACATAATCATTTTTCAAAAAAATCCCCGAATATTATTTATTAATAATTTTTTTTACATATTTTTGAAATATAAAATAAGTGATATATAATTTATGTAATAAACACTATTAACTCTATAGTTCCCGAGCGACTGACTTCATCATTTTAAAATAGAAATTAATTTTTAAAAATACTTTTTAAACATTTTCAAATAAAACTTTTGGTATGACCATACTTATCAATTTTCGGGATTTCCTTTTTTTATGGTGAATAATATTTGGAGGAAACTTAGAAATGAGCACAGTCATGTAATATTATTTTAAGACTCATTTATTTCCCCATTTTTTGGCTTTTGTTCCTCTTTTTTCCCTCTTTTTCTCTTTTTCTCCTCATTTTTTCTGATTTTTTTTGTAAGAATATGCTATATTCTTATTATAGAGGAGGTGTTATGTGTGTGTCATACGATATACATATATATAAAGCATTAATAGTAAGTAATTATTCAATTGACATTCAATGTTAATTTTACAATGCATTTCGTAAAATTTTATAAATTTCCTTTACTCCCCGTTAGAATTTTTAAACAAAAATATACTTAGAGGGAGTAAAGGAAATTTTACCCGTTCGTGTATAACAATTTGAATCATAAATTGTCTTATGATAGTTTTAAACATGCGTATTAATGCAAAATCATGATAACGCATTTAAATATAATAATGGCAATTAATACTAAATAAGGTGTATATATTTAAAAAATTCCTAAAGGAAATTATAAAATTTTAAAGCCCGAATTTTGTGCATATTAAAGGTGAGAAAAAATCGACTCATATTGTATCGACTAATATTAACTGAACGGAGCATAAATTATTACCAAAAACTGTTGAATTTCTTAATATTGTAAAATTTAAGCATTTTTTATAAAATGATATTTTAATTTTTTATTTTAAAGTTTCTTTTTTCCTTTTTTTGCTCATTTTTGCACTTTTTTAGCACTTTTTTCTGTAAAATTTTGCACCGCAAATGGTATAATAAGTATGGTTATGACTAAAGACGTAAATTTTTAGCAAAATTTTAGACCAAAAAAAGACATCTACAATGACAAAAAAAGCAAAAAAAGCACATTTTTTATGGTCAAAAACGACTTATTTTTAGTCGATATGGACACATATTTAATTATTTCTTTGATATTTCTTAAGATATAAAAAACATTTAAGCACTTTTTATGTCTATAGTTATGACACTAAAATTTATTATAATGTATATTACACATTTTTTTTATAAATTTTGCCGAAAATGCATTTAAATGTGTGCATAAAAATTTTGCATTAATGCGCATGCTTAAAGCTATCATAGAACAAATCATGATACACATTTAATACATTTTATACATTAAATACATTTTCGGCAAAATTTATAAAAATATGTGTATAATTCATATCATACACGAATAATATAAAGCGATTTTTAGGATCAAACATTTGATAATATACGACAGTAAAAGAGGATGGTAATATGCGAGTTAATAGTTTATGACGTAAAAATTTTAGTCTTTAAAAAGATGCGATTATCAAAGGGTTAATCATTAATCATTAATCAATCATATAAACCTAAAGATAATCTAAAGATTAAGATTTTATTATATTAATGTTGATTCTGATTATAAAAGTTATTCATTGTCTATGGTGAAATGAAATTTATTCCAAAGAATTACACAAAATTATAATTCGCATCATAATTAATTATTTCTTTAAATTAATTACTTTCATAATTGCTAAGGCTATACTTTGATAGTTTTACATTTCTCATTTTTTAATTTTAAAATATATTTTATGAAAAATAATTATAGAAAAATGTAAATCTTTTAAAAAATGTTATTCATATAAAATTTAATATTAAAAATGCATCAAAAATTTAGTTCAGTCATGTAATGCGTGTAATAAAAATGACAAAATTATTATATTATAAATATATAAATATAAAAATCCGTTTTAATATTGAAAAATGTATTCATTTAATTGTTATTTAAATGCGTTTAAAAAATGATGTATTTAAATATTATAATTCTAATGTTTAATAGCATTTAAGTTTATTAAAATTTATATTATTTTATAAAATTAATATTTATATATTTAGCATTTTTATATCTAAAGTTTTATTATTATTAAATTTCATTTTTTATAATTACAAATGTGTTAAAAAATTAAAAGACGTTATAAATTAAAAATATTTTTTATATTAAATTATATTAATATTTTAAATGTTCAATTTTCTAAATGTAAAATTCATAATTATATTAAATAAAATATGCAAAAATATACAAAAAAAGCAATAGTTAAGTGACCACCTGTACATTTTTCAATTTTTAACTAATAACTAATTTAAAAGAATATACTAATAAATGAAAGAAAAAGGTTCTTTAATAACGATGGTATATCATTTTGAAGACATCACTAATTGAGTTCAGTTATACGTGTGTTGTTTTGTTTGTAATGTATTTTATCATAATAATAATTTGCTTCAACATGTTGGGTGTGTTGAAAACGGTTGAAAACATCACACTAAACTTATACTTATACTTACTATTAGCTATAGGTTCGCCTCTATACTCTGATAAATATACCCTCTTCTTCTTAAGAGGATAAAAAAAGACGTGATTTGTCATTTTAACCCCCAAAAAAGTTCGTAACAGTTATTTTGCACCTGGACTGTGGAATAACTAGCGAAATAACTAGCGAATTACTATAAAATGTGTAATTTTTCATACACATTTGCAGCGTGGAGTTTCGCACGTGCATAAGTAAAATTGACCGCCGCATGTGTAAATATAATAATGCCCAAAGCCTATTTTTGGGGTTCATTCGAACTAAACTTTGGTTCAAATTACATATTAAGATCCGCAATGTATTTATGCGTTTGAATTTCATGATAATATCTTAAAATTGCGTTTTTAAAGAAATTTTGAATTATAATAAAAAACAGACATATGCTTATTTATTTCTACTTAAATATGCACATATTTATAAATATATACAAAAATATAATGAAATAATTAAATTAATGTTAAAAACAATGGTTAAAAATAAAATATATTTAAAAACATATTAAATAAATCGGAAATATAATAATAAAAATCAAATAAAATAACGAATGAGAATTGTATATAAATACATGTATATGCAAATAATATATTAAATTTTTAAATTATTTATATTTTAAATTTAATCTCTGATGCTATTTAAACTGATTACAGCACAATTCTTAAATTATCAATCATTCATTGCATTGTTATAATATGAATTTATATTATATGTTTATTTTAGTTATTATTATGCACATCACAAACTGATTTCACATTCAATTTAAATATAAGTTTACTATTGATTTAATGCACCATAAAATATACTATGAATTCATTATATGAGTATCAATCAATCATTGGTAATCTCAAATTTTAAATTCCAAACACTTTTAGATAAATATTTCTAAATGATCACTGTTAAAAGATTTAAGTGAAGTTCAAAGTGAAGAAAGAGCACATTCACTATAATCACACCATTTCGGGACACTTAAACTTTCTGTGTACATATATAGTAAAGTATTTTTTGCAATCACCACATGTTTATCTCTTTCTCCCCTCAAATATCGTTCAGACATGAATGACCTTTGACAGTATTTCTGAGGACCTCATTCTTTTGTCACTTTGACCCAAAGCAAAAAAGGCATTGGACTCTCATTTTAAATTTTAGTTAAAATATTTCACAAAAATGCATTCAAAAGTTTTTTAAAATATCTTTTGTTAAAAATATACATTCATATACACTCATTTTTTTAAAAAAATGTGTATTTATAATGCATAAATACAAAACTCTAAAAATGCATATATATTCAACAATTTTAAAGGTATAAAAAGGTACTAAAAATTATTAATATATTAATTATTAAATTAATAGATATTAATCTTCAAATTATATAAAAATTTATAAATGTTTAGAAAAATAATTTTAAAAAATAATATACATTAATATAATATCATAATATTATATTTTAAGGACGTATTTAATAATCGCTTATATTTCGAGTTATAAGTGTCACTGTAACTGCATTATTATCTATTCTTATATTTTTACTGTGTTGGGTTAGGTTGGGTCTTATACCCATGGCGCCTGTATTCGCAATATTACTGCAAGAATTTTAGTGTTGAAAAACTCGAGATATAAGCAATTATTAAATACGTACGGTATAATTATTCAGAATTTTGAATTAAAATATTAAAAAATTCAATATTATAAACAATTATATGCTTAATTTATTATATGGTTATATTTTACATTATTTTCAAATCTGAATCCATTGATGGATCACATTATTTGAGTAAATTATATATATCCTATGGCAAACTAACATCGAAACTATATAGCAATTTAATTGCATAGCATTGCAATGCTGATATTTTATATACATATGGTATATCCTTTGGCAACTTATCGATTGTTGCCATAGGATATAAATAGAATGCATAAATAATGATTAAAATTAATTAAAATAATAAAATGAAACTAATTATTAACATTATAAGATATATTAAACATTATATTAAAAGTTTAATATTTTTACTATGGTTATACATAGGGACCTCTACAAAACGGAAACATTCTTAAGACAGAATGAAATTCTGAGCCAAGTAAGGTGGCAGTATTGTAGAGGCATTACTGTATTTATAAATATGAGCGTCAATAGTTAAAGTTAACTTTTCAATCGATGTCCTTAATATTTAAATCTTTTTATTAAATCTCAAAAATAAATAAATAGAATTATGCATACCCAATATGGCAGGTGCGATGTACACTATGGTATGATACCATTAGTATCACATCATAGCTCAAAAATGTGTCCATACACTTCATAGAAATCACACATAATTCGATATATTGATCGTTCCGTTATTATTATGGTAAATTTATTGAAAAACCATTTAATTAATCATAAGCAATGTCAATACTCAATGCTCAATTCCATTGCACCATAATCTCATTAAATCTCATATAATACTTTAGATCCCGGAAGTTATGAATCGAAAATTAACAGAAATCCTTATATTTGTTCATTGTCCTAAATTATTATTATTATATTATAATATAATATTTTAATGATATTCTCAAAATTTATGAAAATAAATATTTTGTTTAAATGTTTAAAAAGAAATATTTTATTCAAATAATTTATTTATTATAATTATTAAGTTAATTATATTTCATATTATAGGTCTAAAAATTAAATCATTTATTAAATTATTTATATCAAAAAATTTTCAAAATTATTTATAAAATAGTTATATATACAAAATTATAATAAAGATATTAATAAAATTTAGTAAATTTAGTGATAAATTTGCATGAAATATTTTCAATGTGATGCTGTTATTTGAGATTTGTTTTTTATTTTACATAATAAAAGTGCTATTTACAGACTGAGTGATAATTGCAAAATCGTGTACTAATCCTTGAAAACTCTGCACAATTATTGTTTCACATTTTATTTTGCCTCTGAACGTTCTCTCAGTATTTAACCCGCGAATGTTAAGAAAATGCACATAAATTATCGCATCTCAAGTATTAGGTTCGAGTATTAAGTGAGGGATTAACTGTTAAGATATACACTTAAATAATAAACTTTTAGTATATCCAAAAATTTATAATTCAAAATTTTTAATAAAATTAAGATGTATTTATGTCATTTTTTATTAAATATTTAATTCATTTGAATGAAATTAAGAAATTTCCATTATTTCGATAATGAAATAAAATATTTTTAATTTATAATTATTCCGTGATAATTTTACAAAATATTTTCTTTTATTATAAATTATTTGCATAAAAAGGATAATAATGCGGAATATAAAATATATTATTTAAGTTCAATTATAATAAGTTTAACTAGTAACATTAACTAGTGGCATTTAAGTAGTCACGAAAGTTTTCATTATGCAGTAAGTATATCATGATATTTCTTAATTACTGCCTATTTATTTGTCAATGGGATCAAAAGATAAGGAACTTATTTATTTGGAAACGACGCTTTTCCGCAACAATACACTACAATACACTACAATACACTACTCACATACAATGGATGTAAATAATTGACTTAAGATGCAGCGTCTGCAAAACTCAATGCAATCATTTTGACATACCATTGTTAGTTCTTTTAATGCATTATGTTTGTTATACCATTGGAAAAGGTCCACCGTTAAGATAAGAATAGGAAATAATTGCAATAATTATAATCATTACTAAAAGTACACAGTTAGTACTGTTCTCTTTAGTCAATGAATATGTCTTAAATAAAAGAAGAGTCAGAAAATCGCGAAACATTTTTCGGCATTTCTTTTATGTTAATTATTGTCTGATATATATATGCATTTACCATGAAAGAAATCGCGATAAAAAGTGTCTAAATTCATATTAATAAATTACTCTCTTTTATTGCATAATGCATTGGAATGAAACAATTTAATGCAATTAAATGTTAGTTCTTTAGTGTGTTGTTTAGTGTAACATGAGACATGAAAAGGCGGAGATAATATAAGTGTTAAGATAATTTTTAGCATTTCAAAAGTGTATTATTTATTTCTTTTGTTTCATCATTTCATATTATGTTTGATTTTCTCACGAAAATAATCAAATTGTTTATGATAAGAAATTAAACACTGATATTAAGTGAATCATCATCACTTTTCTTTATTATCATAAACTATTTACCTCACGGCAGATGCTTTAACACAAATATCACTAAAAAGTTAATGCACACCCATGAATCGGGTGTGAAATTTCAAAGCATTTCTTTATTTTAACCGATATCTTTGAGATTAAAGCACACATACGTTCGTCATCATCCGGTAAACGTCCGTCAAAGAATATCCGATAAAATTCCATCACATTATTAATTAAAATGTCGGAAAAGAAAAAGACATTTATCATAAAATAAATATTTACGATTTTTTAATAAAAAACAATGAATTATTACATTATAATAAAATTTATTTTTGAAAAATATACATAATTCGATTGATAATCAGTTTAAGAGTAACATGTAATGAGTGTGTCTAATGTCAAACAAATAGCAAATGTCATGTTAACTTTTGATAACACTTTTCAGTTGCAAAAGTTTGAGCTCTCTGAGGATGTTCGTTATTTCATACCTCAATTTATGAAAATGCGATAATCGACACTCAAAAATGAGTTTAACGTTTTTATCATTTACGATTTCGAAGACTATGATCGGTTCCATGATACGCGATAATGTTTTATTCGAAATCGAAACATCGATACACCATCGTAGTGAATGACATCGCGGAATTCCGACGCTTTTCACATTCACGGATCTCATATATGATTCCATTATAGAAACAGCATTTATCGGCACTTTTATGTCATTTAATAATTCATTTTTTATCATTTCATTGTTTTTCGACGGTGCCAATGAATGTGACATTCGCATACAATTCTTTGTTAATACGAAAATCCCATTAAAAAGCATATCAAAATGTGTGTCATTTAATTCAAAACGTTCTGTTGTTTCATGTTTAAGATGTGAATACTCTTTTTGTATGATCATAGATCCGTTCAAATAATTTAAGCATAACTTTAAAATACGTTCAAAAGTTACATCGTCAATTTTCGGTACTAATTTATGGAGTAATTTAACACTCTTTGGATATGATCCGAAAAATAAATTTAATTCAAATTTAGAATCGTGATACGATGACATTTGTAAACACTTCAAATTCGCACTATGATTTGGGGCGTTTTATATTTATACATATGTCACTCATCAGAGTGCAGCATTATTCTATAATCACATTCTTTGAATGTGTACACTCATTACAGTGTATAGTGTATAGTGATAAACATTAAACATTAAAAAAGTTTAATTCAAAACTTTTTTCATATAACTTTTTTACCATTTTATAACACAATTATTTTATTTTTGCACTATATTCATATATATTTAATATATTTTTTTGTAAATAATAAATAAAACTTTATATTTCATAAAATTTTTAGTTAATTTAATTAAATACTAAACAAACATTTTATACTTTAATTTAAATTATTATATTAATATTTTAAATATTTTAGTAGAATTATAAATATTTTGAGGTAAAATTTTAAAAAATATGTTTTTGAGTTTCTACAGTCGTGGTTATACTATAGAATTACAAAAAATTATCTGTCTTTGTCTTTTAGAGATATTCCCTAATATTAAGCATATAGAAGTTAATCTAAAGAAATTTTCCATTTACGTTTAGGTTTCCGTTTTCTTTAGGTTTTACTGTATATATATATAATTAAATAGGAATGCGTTCACTTTACTATAATTTAATATAATGTTAAAATTAGACATAACGATTTCCCGGACATGATTTTTATTCTTTTTTAACCATACCGTCATTCATGTCAACCTAACTTAACCTAACTTAACATAAATTAACAATATTTAAAGATATTAAATTTCTTATATATAATTTAATGGTTATAAAATTTGGGTCCATTATATGAACTTATGCTAACTAAATATATTAGATATTTAAAAGCATTTTATTCGTAAACACACAATTTTGGATTAAAGATTTTAAAATATAAAAATCTTTTAATAAAATTCATCTCAATATATATATATATGAATTTTAAATGAAAGAAATGAAATATTTTAAAATATAATTTTATTTTGAAATTTAAATTCAAAAATATATTACTTTTAAGGCACAAATGAATGCATTTAGGCACAGTTATATATAATATAATATAATATAAGAAAAATATATTTATATAATTATAATAAATGTTATACATATTTATATATTTATAAAATTATAATTTATATATAATCGAATATATAATGCGATGCACCGGTTCATCACATATAAATAGTTATAATTAAAGGAATATATAATATAATTAATTATACAGAAAAATGAGATCAGTTAATAGCGGAGATAATTATTAATGACATAATGAAAGTGTCTCCATTATTATTTGATTCGTTATTGCATTATGTGCAAAATATGACATTATTATATAATTCATGTAAAGTCTGAATCATGATGGTATATAATCCGCGATGATCATTACCACGGGCGCCAAACTCCAGAATCAATTAGTGACTCATGTTTAACGTGATAATTATTATCATTAAAATGACATTTATTTGACACTAATGAAATGGGTTCATAAAAGTTTGTATATGTTGAGATTGGAGTGATGATACTTTGAGGACTATTACATGATCGATCTGAAGACGCAGGGCTGAGAATACCCGCAGATCCGAGCACATTCTTCGCACTTTGGGATGCATGATCATGTCCAAAGGGCATTTGAAAAGGCGATGACGGTGAAGATGCATATTGATCATTCGAATGGACAAAGTATGCGATTTCACCATTGGGCATTCGCGATGGAACCAAAGGTACTCCTTTATTATTAAGAATATTCATTGACGATGTGTTAGTTAATGACGGTACTTCAATGTTAACGGCTGAGAGCGCAGAACTTAGAGGTGCCGTATGAACATTCTGTAGTGACGTTAGACAATTGGATAAATGTGATAATAGACGATGGCGTAATGATGGATCAACCAATTGAGCATCGGTGTGTCCAAAGAAACGATTGATTTGATTGACGCATTCATTAAAACCCGCGCGGAATTTCACTAAATTATTGGGATCGGCTATAGCCGTAGGCGCGTGTTGACGCTGAAGCGTTTGGAGATACTTCACTGTCATTTCCAAAATATCAGCCTTTTCTAACTTCGAATGTCGTGCACTCTAAACATTGCAATAAATATAAACATTTACTATCTTTTCACACTTAAATCACTCATAAAATAAAAATTCGCATAATAAATGAGCTTTTAAATGTATAAAAATCGATATAAAACAGTACTTACATCTTTCTTAAGTGCATCCAAAATTAAGTTCTTTAATTCAGCTAAGCTGTTGTTGATTCGGGCCCTCCGACGCTTTTCCATTATTGGTTTTGTGCTCTGAAATAACAATTTTCAAAATTAATATTTAAAATTATTTTGAGGTTTTTAAGACTTTAAAAAGTTAAAATAGAAATTCATAGTGAACTTACTTTTCGGGCTAAGGCCTTTTGACTCAATGTCTGATTAGACTTTTCCGTAAGCATTTTGATCATTTGAATATTATTGCAAAAAATTGAAAAAAATTGTGGCACTTTTACAGTTCTTGAATTTAAAGTTAACTGAAATAACGTTATAAGTATATTGTATTAACGCTAAGAGTGAATTGAGGTACTAGAGGTACTAGTAGTGTTCACTAGCAGTGAAGGAATGAGAGTGTGGGAATTGGTTGGTAAACAGCTAACTTTTATGCGTGTATTTTGGTGCGTGTCTTAGGCTAATACTCGGGAGGAGGGGATAAGATTCAGCAATGGTCTGCAGATGCTATGTGATGTGATGCGATGCGATTTATGTCAGGACCGTGGAGCGTGTCAGAGTATAATTGCAGTGCGGACACACTTTTCCCACGATCGGAGAACCAATCGCTGAAGAGTTAGATGATTGTGGCACGCGTACTGAGACGCCATCGCATGAAATACCCACACACATGTTCCACTATCGGAATGCATATCTCCATTCAATAGGAGAGGTTAGTTCAGGCACTGGTGTGAGAACATTTCTACACACAGTGAAACAGGTATGCGAGACACGTGCCCACATAAAAGTTCGTGGGAAAACTCCACCTCCTTACTAGTGTCGTTACTAGTGCTAAACTTGCATTTCAGATGATGGTAAACACGAACCACCATAGTAAGGGTGGCTTTTGAAGTCATTGGAAGGCTCAGCTGAAGTCTGTTTCATTAGTATGGCTCACTCCGGAGTGTGGGAAAGTGCAATGAAAGCGGTTCTCATGGGTTCGGCCTTTCAATTCGCTTCAAATGGAACGTGTGTGCTTTGCCTGTGCATTGCCTGTGCTTTGCATGTGCATTGCCTGTGCATTCCCTATGCATTGCCTATGCATTCCCTACAATCACTTCGACCCCATCACTTCTCGTGCCGTCACACGCACTCATACTTTTTCCCATCACATACCAGCACTTAGTACATCAGTGTTGCACCTGTGCCTACGTATTACCATTATGCTTTTACTTTTTTTATTATCACATAAAACTTTTCATTCTCATTTAGGATTTACATTTCCAAAGAAACAATACACGTATGTCCATGTATGTACGAACGAATAACAAACAATGGTCTCAAAAACCATTATTACGTTTATGATCAAATTCTAAATTATAACTCTTATTTTTCAGTATTCATATGTTTAATTTTTGTCGATTTTTATTAATTATTATTGAATATTATAAAATATCAGTGTATTATAAAATCATTTATAACCTATGATATTTCAATAAATTTATTAAAAAAAATTTAGCATTAAAACTAAAGGTGTTAAATAATGATTTAGTGCTGTTTTTGTAAAAAACGTCAGTGCATATGAGCATTACCAATAAAAGAGAATAAATCACTTTTAAGGAGTAGATTATGTCATATCAGATTAAATGATAAAACTTCAAATTATTACTATTACTATTAGTACTGTATTAGTATTGAGGTAATTCAAAATCAAACGCGAAAGCGATTAAATATGACGTAAATATATAACCGCACTGTTACCGCAATACATGTATCATATACGTATATACATAATGTAAGTCTTAACATTAACAATTTTGTCCTTCGGCAGGTCTCATGTCAGTTACAAATCTTAAATATACATATACACGTTCAACATTATGCTCCTTTAGTATAGTATTATATGAGTTTATGTTTTTTCATTCGAAAATTCAACATAATTATGCTCATTACATGTACATTCATATATAATATATGCATATAAAAGTAACACGCAAATGTTACGTATAACCATTTTACGTGAATCATTACATTCTTAACTCTTTACTAATTTCAAAAATTAATTTTATATTTTTTTAAAATAAAAATAAAAAAATGATATTTATTTAAAATATGTACAGAATAAAGTACATAAAAATATTATCATATATGTAAAAATTAATATTAACTTTTATTAAAGCATCATAACTTATGATTTAACTTATGTTATAAGGCACTAAAATGATTAATAAAAAAATATATTTACATTATTTAATAAATGATTTGTGATTATATAATATAATAATAATTCTAAATATAAACTCTGAACATATTGATTAATAATACATTAAAATTGCATTAATTTAAAGAAAACATGAATAAAGTCATAGATTTTTTGAGAGTGTTCCTGAAGTGAAAGGCATTTCAGACTGAATTGGGGGTGCTAAACCTTCGAAATTGATTTTTTCACCATATTTAGCGAGAAATAAAAGGGTACTGACACCCAACAAAATGCCAAAATGCTGAAAAAATAGCACTTTCAATGTATGACTCATACTTTTTTGTGTGGCGTCATCCAAAGTCGAACTCAATTCTCCCATCATATCGACCAAAGCAATGTAAAGGAACATACCTCCGGCCAAAGCAAAGATATAAGAACTGCCGTCAGAGACATCACCCAAAAGTATTCCGAAACACATGCCGATGTAACACGTACACGCGGAGATGAAATTATAGCCCAAAGCCTGTCGCATGCTCATGCCGGACCCAATGAGCACCGCGAAATCACCCAATTCGTGTGGGAATTCCTCACATATTACGGCCACAGATATGCTAATACCTGAATATGTGTTATAATCATATTCATTTTAATGTCATATGAGTATCAAATAAACTTCACACTCATACATAGTAATAATACACTGTAATAATATCTTTGGGCGATCGAAAAGTGCTTTTATATATCACGTATTCTCATGAAATATGTGATTTCAAAATCTTTAGCGAATGAATGACCTAAAATTAAGGGCATTGAGAACTTTAATACCATTTCTATTACATACTCATTTCTTCCTTTTTATTCCTCTTTTGTGTTTCAATTCATTTCAAAAAATGTCATAAAAAATATACATTTAAATGAGTCTTATGCTTCATGCGTATATTATTAAAATATTAATAAAAAATTAATTTTTCTGTATTTTCCTATTCATGTGTATATTTCATTATTTTGAAAAAAAAATCTTTTCATTAACAATTTATTAGACAATTTATAGCATAATAAAATCATGCGCTTTATTTTAAAGATAAAAATCACGTTTTATATTAATAATTTTAATTTATCGTATTTACAATTCAAATCAAAAGTATTTATAGAAAATATACGCTTTAATAAAATTTTATATAAATTTAATTCAATATTAACTAAAAATTAGATTGCATATTGTATATTCATATTAAAAATATAAATGTTTTTAAAAAAAATTATTGTTTTATTATTTAGAGTATTTGTTTCAGTCATGTGGAGGTATGTGTATTAATTTCGTTACACATGATACATAAAAAAATGTATTATTTCAAAACTAAAGACAAAAATAATAAAATAATGGATATAAATATAAAATATATATCATTTCATCTCTTTTTATTGACATATTATGGAAGACTTTTTTTTAATGTATAAAAATTGCGCAAAAAAAGATGAAAGGATGAGTGCAATCATAGCCTTAGGCATAAATGCATTTTGCCACCATGAGAGATACTTTCATGCTAATAAAAGTGTAAACGCATTTTTATACTATAATTTGATTCTTAAAGTTATTTTTAAATTTCTGTATAAAGTTAAAAATTAACTTTTGAAAAAACAGTTTAATATATGCATAAATAAAGTTTTTATGCTCATAATAAATATAAAAAATGTATTTAAATATTGTATCATTCAATGTTTTATTCAAAAAATAAAATTTACTAAACTTATGACTAATTTTCCTTTTAATTTCTAATTTAAAATTTTAGTCATCAAAAATTACAAAATGTATATTAAAATTAATATTCTCATTTTATATCAATTTTTAATACATAATTTTATAGTTTTCTGCGAATAATACAAAATTTTAAAATTTTTATTTAATGGTAATAAATCAAATAAAATTTCAAAGGGAAAAAATTAAAGAAAAATTAAGAAATTTTTAAAATTTCCAAAATATTGCGATTATTTAAAATTTAAAAGGTTAATTTAAAATTTTTTAAATAAAATTTTAAAAAATTATCAAAAATTTGAACACAGTGTATTCCTTAAATATCATCATTTAAATTTATTTTATAGGAAATGAAAAAACAAAAGATGTTTTGCATTTGAATTGGGTAAATATGCTGTTATATACATGATGCCACAATATACAGACCAAATGTACAAACATAGTTAATTGTTTTTTCATTAAAAAATGTAATAAAAATCCTCATAAATTATTATTTGTTAATTATATTTTTAAATTATTAAAAAAATTAATAATTATAAAATAAATAAAATGTGAAAAATGCCATTTTCAAACTGATATTTTACATTATAAATATTGTAAAATATTTTATCACTAAAATTTTGCATTTTACGATTGCGCCAAAGATATTATGATAATTTTAAACGTAAATTCAAATCACAGTTTACATTTAGACATTAATATAATTTTATAATAAAAGACCTGAAAGTATAGAGTTGGAAAATGCTGCACCGATTGAGAGACCGTCAATGAAATTATGGAGACCGTCACCGAAGATGATCATCCATGCGACAGTCGCGATTTCACCATTCCTCGCATCGTGTGCATGTCCGTGACGAATCGTAAATGAATTACTTCGGCTCCGCTCACGACCGATTGAATTTAAAGACACAGATTCATTAACAGAATTTATACTCTGATCATTTGACGATGCATTTGAATCTTTCATTGAATCCGATGGTATTTTATCAGCACCGTTTTGAGAATTCAATTCACTAAAACATACTTTTCTTTAAAAAAATAAAAAACTAATTTTAGGCCTTCACTTTTGTTAAATATTTATAAACAAACCTTTGATTAATTAATTTCGGTTTTTCAATGTCATTTTGAGCATCGTCAGTACATGACGGCATTGATAATTCCTTTATTTTCTTTTTCCTTCGAAATTCCACGACAATTTTCATTAAACGTTCAGAGCAAAAAAACAAATAAATTCCTCCGAAAATTGTTAGTGCTTTCCATAAGTAAGTATGTTCAGTATCTTCTCCCTGAAGACCAAAGGCCTGAGGAATCAAATGAAATATGGAACTTCCCACTAAACTACCAACAGCTAAACCCTCAAAAAGTGTTAATATTAAATAATATGAATTTTTAGTTAAAAATGGCATTATCGCGATGCCGATTAATGAACAAAAACTAATAATCGTCACAAATAAAATGGCGAAACCCCATACAGAGCCGGCTGAGGGTCGATTTCGCGCTTTGAGACTGTCACGCTGTTGCTCTATGCATTTATCATCATGCAATTGAAAGAGCATCAATGGACATAAGCGAACTATTGATTGACTTAACGTGTGGTTTAAGTTCACTTTAGTAATGAGCGATAATAATTGAGATGATGTTTTACATCGATCCACAGCTTCACAGAGCTTTTGAATCCGATGTGATGATGAATGTCCATTCATTGTGACACCATTATCGATTTTACAATTTTTATCAGAATATGAATGCGATGAATTTTCGTAATTATTAACGATTTTATTATGTTTAAGATCCTCGAGAAACATGTATAATGCTTTACTCATCCCTTTTCCATCACTGTCCTCAAATCTTTTATCATAATTGTATTTCACGATCAAAAAGTATGTGATCATTTCTAAATCTTCGAGAGTATCAATGGTTACTTTTTCTTCCATTTCCTTTGGTATTGAATCATGACCCAACGAATAATTACATAATGAAATTGTGATGATTACGATTAAATTAATAAATAAATTCATTTTTAATACAATTTAAAAGTACAGTAAAAATACGTAACAAATAAATTTTATATCATTTAAAAGTCCTCATTTATAAGCAAATAGCATATGATGAACAATGCATACGTTCAATTATCTGCAAAAGTTTTGTATCATATTAATATGCTATTAATTTATAGTATTAATTTATATATATATACATTAATATTTGTATAGAGTATCATCATTATATATGATATAAACATTATCATTAAAGAAATACACATTCATATAAACTTTTAATTCGTATTTTATTATCATTTCCTTTAAAAGAGATTTAAGTCTCAAATCTCTTTTATCAAAAATTTGATTATAATAAAATTTACATAAAAATTTATATATAAAATAAATGCATATAAAAATAACATACGATATTTTTGATTAAAATTCTCAATTTTTAATTAACATTTTTAATAATTAAATTTAAAAAATAAATATTTTAAAAATAAACATTTAAAAAAAGGATTAATTAAAATGATTACAGAGAAACGATTAATTAAGTAATATTTTGCAAATTAATAAACACATAATAATAGTGTTTTTGCAAATGATTGAGACATAAAACAAAATATATGACGATGGTTCAGAATTCATTTAAAGCAATGAATGGATTTTATCGTTAATTTCAATCCTCACGTATCCTAAAGCATTATGAATCACTCTGATTTATAATTAAATTTAATATAAATATATAAATATATAATCATAGAAATATATTGATTTTTTTATAAATATATGTTCATTTTATAAATGCAATAATTATCAATTAAAAAATTGTTTATCACATTAATGATAAAAATAAAAATAATATTTATTTAATAAAAAAAAACTTTTATTTTGAAATAAATTTGTTTTTAAAAATACGTACATTTTTGAATTTCAATTGAATTTTGAGAAAAATATGACCATAATTTTGTAAATAAATTATTTACAAAAATTACATGACATTAAAGTGCTTTTAAATGTAACGATACACTTATAAATGTAAAGACATTTGTTTTGTTACCATTGAATTATCATTTTAAATCATTTTCAAATCATTTTATATCATTTTAAAATTTATATTTATATTTAATTATAATTATAATCACATGAATCGTGTGACATCATTCTTTTCATAAATTATGTCATCATATTTTTATAATATTACATCCCTTTATTTATATTAATGTATACAAAAAGTATATTTAATAATAACATTGAAACGTTATTTATGATTATATATTAAATAAACATGCACATGTTTCACATTTCCATTTAATTGAATTTATTATTTTTCGTAAAAAATAATTTTTAATTTTAAATTAATTTATCACATGAATCATTAAATTAAAAAAACTGACATTTTTAATAACATTCACGCATTATGATGAAAAAATCTTTTATTTAAAATAATAAATTAATTATATATGATTATTTTGAAACCGTATAATTTTATGTTAAAAATTGTGATGTTTAACCTCTAAAATCGTAATTTTGGAATAATTTTAATGAATGAATGAATGATTTTTAAGTAAAGAATGGATTCACATGATTTATTTCGTAAATTAGTTTCGGGCGCGAAATTCGATTTAAAACGATTTAATAATGATGCACGAAAATTTCGGGTAATTATTTACTCATATCAATTATTGTATATTTTCCATGCATATGTTAATTATAAATAAATTTATATATAAATATATTAATCCATTAATTTAACAGATGATATCTGACATTAAATCTGAAGATAAATCTAAAATCGAACCCAAAGAAAGTGCATCGGATAATAATGATAAAAGCGTTAAAAGAAAGAATAATAAACGAAAATCGGACGCTCTTTTAAATGAAATTCATAATGAGAAAATACGACATTTAAGAAAAAGATATCACATTTCTGTTAAAGGAACAGACATATGTGATCCGATTGAGTCATTTACTGATTTAAAAATAAGTGATTCATTAAAGAATAGGATCGCACAAAACGGTTATTTAAATCCGACGCCGATACAAATGCAAACGATACCTTTGATGATGGACAAAAGAGAGATAATCGGATGTGCACCGACGGGATCCGGAAAAACACTTTCGTTTTTAATTCCGATGATTGAACAATTGAAAAGACCTCAGAAATCAGGTTTTAGGGCTATAATATTAGCGCCGTCACGTGAATTGGCAAAACAGATCCACAGAGAGGCATTAACCATATCGGAGGGCACTAATTTAAGAATACATATAATTAAAAATACGAATTTAGCGATGAAAAAATTTGGTCCAAATTCAGGGTTAAAATATGACATATTAGTGACCACACCCAACAGATTGGTTTTTCTATTGAAACAGGACCCGCCCGCGATTAATATAAAACAGTATTAACTAAAATATTTATTACATTTTATAAAATATATTTTAAAAGAATGTCATTTTTAGAATTGAATGGCTCATCATTGATGAATGCGATAAACTCTTTGAGAATACATTTCGTGATCAATTATCAGTTATATACAATGCATGCGGAGAATCGTCAAAAGTGAGACACGCCATGTTTAGTGCGACATTCGATCCTCAATTAGAAGAATGGTCAAAGATGAACTTAGATAATGCCATCACTGTAATTGTCGGGGGAAAAAACAAAACGACAGAAATTGTGAATCAAAAGCTTATTTTTGTAGGCAATGAACAGGTGATAAATAAATATATATTTAACATAAATTTAATATAAAAAATGCATTTTTAGGGTAAATTAATGACATTACGAAATATAATAGTATCGGGGTGTACACCGCCTGTGCTAATATTTGTTGAAAGTATAGAAAAAGCAAAGGAAATATTTAACGAATTATTATATGACGGTGTAAATGTCGATGTAATTCATTCTGAACGTACACAATTACAAAGAGATAATGTCGTGAATTCATTTCGTAATGGAAAGATATGGTTTCTCATTTGCACTGAACTCATGGGGCGGGGTATTGATTTTAAAGGCGTTAATTTAGTGATAAATTACGATTTTCCATCATCAGCCGTGTCATATATTCATAGAATCGGTCAGTATTAATGACATTTACAATATTTACAATGAATTAATTAAATTAAAGGACGGACGGGACGTGCCGGACGTATGGGGGATGCCATCACCTTTTTTACTGAGAATGACACTCAAAAACTAAGAGAAATCGCAAATGTCATGAAAAGATCGGGATGTGAAGTGCCGGAATTCATGTTAAAAATTAAGAAAATTAAAAAGTAAATGACAAATTTCTATTATTTATATATGTATAATATAAAAAATTCATTTTATTCATAGGAAAAAATTCAAAAGAAAGAAATCAAATGAAAAATGAAAGGAATGTGTAAACAAAATTTAAACATAAATGATCATATTTATATATTTATATTTTATATAATATTATATAAAAGATTAATGTGTATGGACATAGCTATGCCCTCATAATTTACATTTTTAACATATATAAAACTGAAATTACAAAACATTTTTATTTTATTCATTTCATTATCGTTCTTTAGCTGAAAATATTAATGATAAAATTGTGCGTCATATTTATATTTATCATTCAGCCTTTTGTTTTAATACTCAATTAATACATTTGAATGTTATTCATTTAAAAAAGAGTTGAAAATGATTAGGCTCTGTCCACGTGCGGATGCAATAATATCGGCGGTGCAATTGAATCTGTTAATAGCCATAACTCCGGCGCGACCATCGGTGAAACTCGAAATGACAGCACCTTTTTTTGTATCAATAATATCAACCGTTTGAGGCTCATCAAAGTTAATACCCGAACTGCCGATTATAGCGAAATGACCAATCGGATGCCATTGACCTTTCATTAAATTAAATCTGTGAAACTGATGATGTAAATGTGTGATATTTTTTTCCAATTTCCAAATGGGACCACAGTATACTCTCATCTGATCATAGAAATTCGTGGTCAAAAGAGTTGATCCGTTACATGGTGAAAAACATGCCGAATTCAAAGGATCATAATGCTTTAATTCTATTAAAGGATTAACGGATTTGATCATTCTGAGGTCCCAAATTTTAGCGGTGCCATCGATTGAGCACGTGACAAATATATTCCTATCGCAGGGGTTAAATTCACAGTGAAGAATATGCGAATGATGTATCTTTTTCGTCATATTCAATGAATTGACAGTGCCTTCACACGCGGGTACAATATGAATGACCCCACTGCTGTCACCCGAAATAACCACCTTTTGATCGATATTCACATCTAAACATGAAAATCGTGCCCTAAAATTAAATTATGTCATCATTAAAATTGAAAATTTAAAGCAAAACATACCCAAAATATTCGTCATTATCATTTAAAGCGCTGTCCTTTAAAATGATATCTTCGGACGCATCAATCGCATGTTTCGTAATCTTTCCGCATATTGACGATGAATAAAACCATCGATGATCGAATGTATCGAATTTCAGTTCAGTGATGGCACATCCGCGTCCACGTCCGGTCCATCGTCTTTCCACAGTCTTCGAATGTAATTTGACGATTGCGATGTCACCACTGCGGGATCCGATCAAAAGAACGTTATGGTATTTCGGATGCCATATCAATGATGATATAAATTTGGAAAATATATGATCGAAAGAATACGATGAATGGAATTTCGAAATATGAGTTAAATGCTGTAAAATACCAAATTCATTATTAAACAATGAATTTCTCTCTTTTGACACTTTCAATTTATTCATATAATTATCGTTTTTCATAATTCACAAATTTCAATTATGATTAAACATCATTTTCAATGACATCATATTTATATGTTTATATTTTTTTGAGATTTTCCATTACAAAAGAGAGTTCAATGAAATTGCGAACGCTCTTCACACTGCGCATGTGCTCAATTCAGAGTCAAAATATTTTTCAATTTAAAGGTGCTTGAACTAAAGAACGCCAAAACACACCCACCTTAATGTGTACACAAATAACGTTACACATAATTATATATT
>JAQIXB010000098.1:0-28068 GCA_034697405.1 Mesoplophora pulchra | reverse complement strand
ACATACGATATATTCTTATATATGCATATATCTTTTCTTTAAAATGATTAGATAATGAATTTCGTGGTAAAATTATGGTCCAATTTTTTATCACATTTAGAGTCACGCCATAAATTGTAAAATAAAAATTGACGCACATTTTAATCATATATTCAAATATTAGATAATATTTAAATATTATCATTTATTTATTATATATTTTACAAATGTTTAATTTGTGATTAATAATTGTTAAATCGTTATATTTAACAAAATTAATAATTTATTTACATTTTAACTTTGTTATTAGTGTATTATTATGTGAATATTTAATATAAAAACTATTATATAATTGCATATTAAGTATATATTACAGCTTTGCCGGTAAATGATATTCAAATAGTGCATTTTGCACGTAAATTTGTGATGCTTTTGTTTATATTATCCTATGGCAACTTAACATCGAAACTAAAAAGCATCATGATATCACAAGAAAGTAGCCCTATACTGTTATATACTACATGGATTACTATTATAAGATTACCACAGCAGTATGGCATATACAAAGGCATTTTAGGATTGCATTGAATAGTGAAACTAGTTTTAGTCCATACAACTGCGCATGCTCAATTATATATATCAGGATAAAATCCGCAATTCTATCGCGATAGAATTTTATCCTCTTTTTCTATCCCAAACCTGTTCGAAGTGCATAATTTCAAATCGATAGTATTATCCAAAAGGATTATCCACAGACTTCGAACATAGCCTTTATTGTACAACTCTAAATTGGAATGTTTTCTTTAATTTTGGCGGAAAATTTGACTTTATTTAGACTTAAAAAAAGTTCTCATACTAATGTTAATCTCTGTAATATAAATGATATCGCAGCTTTAACAGCATTTATTTAGAGGTTATATCAAACATTTAACACATTTATAAATACAATACAATGTGTTTGGATGGTGTTTCTCAAATTAAAAAGAGGGTTTTATCCAAAATAAATAGAAATTCAATTTTTTAATTAAAGTTCAGTCATATTTTTTTATTCAATTTTTTTTTAATTCATAACGTGACTAAATTAATTCATTTTCAATAATCATTTTTAAAGTTTTTGATATTAAAATTTCAGATAATCATAGTGTTCAATTTGAGGGGTGTTTTTTTCATTTAAAAAATACAAAAAGTATTTTATATGCATCCATATCTATTAAAGAAAGTGTTTTTACGCATAATTTTTTAAGGTTTTGTGTTTTTTATTATTTTATACTTTTTTTTAAAGTTTTAGAGCATAAAAATATTGCTTTTTTGAGATCATTTTAATCAAAATGTATTTTGGGAATTTCTGTTCTTTATCCTGAAAATTTTTTCTTCCTTTTGATTTCTTAAACATAATTTTAAAATTTTCTAATCATGAGATTAAAGATAAAAATATAAATTATATAATTTGTCTTTTTTATTATTTTTATAAATGTTATGAAATTCTAAAATTTTAATCAAAAATATTAAAGGGAAATTTAAAACTTTTTTGGGCCGAGTGTTGGGAGCATAGAAATAAAGGAATATTAGGAAAGAGTACTTGGGAAGTACAGTAAAACCTCCGTAAGGGAACGAGTTTTGAAAGACAGGATTAGATGAAAAAATTGGAAATAATGTTTACTAGTGTTTACTAGTTTACGACACTAGTGTTTATCTACACTATGTAGTGTTGTTATTGAGTGTTCATTGTCTATCGATATAACAAATTTTTCAGATCAGTATCTATGTGTGTTTTTTGTGAGATAATTTTTTCCTAAAATTTAGTCAAAATCTTAATATAATTGAATATTTAGAAATGATGTTTACTTATATCGAGTGTTTATTGTATATGGCTATGGCTAAAAACATACAAAATATAAAAGTATGAATTTTCATTTTATGGGGTGTTTACGGTACCGATCATTAGCAGCTCTTAACCGGCATAGGCGTTTCAATTATAATTTTAAAAAATGCGTTTATATATGGGCATTATTTTTTTAAAAATGTAATTTGAGATTTTATTAAAGTTTTTACGTTATTTTTTAATAAAAATTCTCATTCATGTAAATTCTTTTTTTTATTCATTTGAATTTATTATGTACACAGTGTTCAAAAATTAACTTGATAGATTTTTCAGCATTACATAACTGCTTTAATACAATATTTTTAAATATTAACTGCACACTTATTATATATATATTATATATATACACTTATATATATACACTTATATATATACACTTATTATATATATATTATTATATATATATTATATCTAATATAATATCAGTATATATATTAATATGTATAAATATTAATAACTAATTTTAAATATAGAATAAAATCATGTTTACTAAATAATAAATAAAATACTAAATTAAATTATAAAAAGTTATTTCTGATAAATTTATTGGAATTTATTAAATTTATCAGAAATAACAAAACAAATTATTTAATTTAATAAATTTATAAAATTTATGGCAATTCAATATCAAAATCGAGAACAGAGTGTATCTTAAATGAAATATTAATATTTCATTTAAGATATTATATATTTATTATTTAGTAAACATGATTTTATACTATATTTTTGATTTTGGAAATTTCTCGATTATACCAACACATTTTCTTTGCCCAAATGTTTGCCAAAATCGAGAACAGAGTGTAATTTTGGCGCCATGTATTACTAAAGTCATAAATGGCGCCAAAATTAGTGGAAAATCAATTTAATCTGTGTTTAGGTAATTCTTTTAAAATTCAATTTCAATACAGTATTTGTTAGTATTATCGAAAAGATATGGATATGCTCATAAATCATTTGAATTAAGACTAATTTTGAGACCCTTTAAATTATCAATAATTTTTTGCATTTTTAGACACATTTATTAGTTTCCCACAAAAGTGTATCTCAATACTTTTTACATTAATTAATTATCCAAAAGTTTATTTACATATGATTTTCTATTTTTTGTTTATTTTATTTTACATATTAACTTAACTTTAATCATTTAATTAGAAATTCATTACAATTTAATAGAGTGTCATGAAATTCTAAAAATTGAATTAATTGTAAATAACTTTTTAATTCCGATATTTTTTTTTATTTTTTATATCTTTATATTCATTACATTTTTGTTCACATCATATCATTAAAGAGATTATAAATTATTACATAATATGATTAATAAAATATTTCACATTAAATGTTCATATTCTCATATGACTAATGTAATGATATGGGAAAATGCGTCTGACATTTAATCATAATAAAGTGATTATTCCGATCTTTATATTCACTTATGTTAAGTGCGTACGGGACTCACAACACGTATATATACATACATACATATACACTGTAAATATAATTTGACATAAATATTTTATTTATATGAATGTACAGTTTTTTATATAAATTAATTATAAAAATAATTGTAAAAACTATAATCATATCTCTTAAATTTCGATTTTTTCATAATAATTATTAAATATTATTTTTTTCCTTTCATTTTACTTTAATAATATAATTAATTTAAAGTTTTAATTTTATGGTTTCATTATTTTGAGCGTCGTTTTTTGAAAATGCTGAGAAAATACTGTATTTACGTTAATTTTATAAAATTACATTTACAATGTAAATATACGCGCACATCCGTTACAATTTAATGAATCACATGCTTTTTGTAAATATAAAATAATTCCTTAAAAATTATATAATAAATATAATATAATTTAAGATCATAATCAATTGTTTATGTGTCCATAGTATTAAAAAACATGATAAAAATATTAGAAAATTATTTTTTTATCATGATTAATATTGAATAATATTTACGACAAAAGTTTTAAAAATGAGTATTGTTTAGCATTAAATAAAAATAAAATACAATGGATTAGTATATACTTTAATTTAATTAAATTAACATATCATTGAAATTTTTGTAAAAAACTATTAATTTATTAATTTAACATATTTGTTTTTTAATTTATTTATTATTAAACTTAAAACATGTAAATAAATTATATATAAATAATTTCCTTTACGGTGCTCAAATTGTTTTCATTGGTTATTGCTGTGTGTTTTTAAAATGTATATAAACATTAGCGTTTTTAATTACTATATATTACTAAATATTATTATACATATGTGTATATTATTATAATACAATATTAATATAATATTGTATATAATACTGTATTATAATAATTAATGTATAGAATAGGCTCAAATGTCCCGAGCCTGAGCCTCTAATTTTGGACTGAGCCTGAGCCTTGAGCCTGAACGTTATTTCTTATGTATAACACATAAGAAATAACGGAAATGTTCATCCGAAATTATTTTTAAAAAAATTAATCTTTCTTTTGAAATAAAAATTAATTTATTAATTAAAAATTCAATTTTATTGTGAAAATTTATATTATGACCAAAACACCAATATTTGTTTTATATAAACTAGTAATAGGGACCCGATTTATTATCTTAATTTATTTTTTAAATTAATTATTATTAAAATATAAAACTGATACTTTTTAATAAACTTTTTAATAAACTTACGTATGTATGTGACGTCAGCGTTATGCATACACATAATTTTGTTTATATATATAATTACCGGAATATGCAAAAGTTAAGCGCACCAGTAATAGAAGCCCATGCGCTTATATTAGGTCAGTGCGCTTCTATTTGGAGCTCACATTTATATAAAAATGGTTAAAGAATTTATTTATTTTTATCAAATTTTATCAAAAGAATTATTAGCATATTTTAAGGTATTAACATTATGAAAATATTATGTGTACAGAATTCTAAGAGACTTTTTCACTTTCGTTACCATAGCAATTATGTCAACTTTTTATACTAAAATATACTACAATATTGACATAATTGCTATGGTAACGAAAGCGAAAAAGTCTCTTAGAATTCTGTACACATAATAGTAACATTTAATACATGTGTTTTCAATTGTATGCACTTATTAATGTGTATATAGTTTATTCATTTTATTTCAAATTTAATATTATTCAATTTTATTATATTTTATTATAAAATCGTGTAAATTCAATATAATATATAATTTTTATTCATCATTAACATTTCTGTTAATGATAAATAAAAACAATAAAAGAAAATCGTATATATTTAAAGAAAAAATCGACATTAAAAAATTAAAAGATAATGATTCAATAGAAATAATCGAAAAAACACAAAATTTAGAAATTGAATTATCAGAATCAAACTGATACTGAAGAATATTATTAAAATTAATTTTTTTTAATTAAATATTATATTTATTATATTTTATATATTATATATTGTATTATTTTAATAAAATATAGTTCAAATATAAGTTAAATATTAAATTTTAAGTTTATGCAAAATATAAGCCCGGGCTTCTAATTGGTCCACAAATTTTACTCTAAAAATGACCTTCTGCCAAATACAAGCCCGGCGCTTAACTTTGGCATATCCCGGTAATAAAAAAATTTAAAAATTGATAAAAAAAGCAATTTTTTTCACTCTTTTATTTTAATCAAAATGTTTAATAATAATGTAATAATATAATAATGTAATAATAACTTATATTTATTTAAATAATTTTGAGCTAAAATATTTGAATAATTAAATTATATCAATAATTAAATATTTAAAAAATGGGTATTTTTAAAGGTCATTTTTTAATGGCACTTAATATTGAAGCTATAAACAGCACATTGCGATTGTATTGCGATGCTATATAATTTCGATGTTATATTACCATAGGATTTACATCGTGTTATATATTCATATTTTCATCATATAATTATCTTATGACCGTTACAAATTGAGAAAGAAATTGAAGTAATTTAATATAATAAAAACAATGCTCTCAAAATTCAATGGTAAAAGGACGTTCGGTCGAAAGCCCGGTCTTAGGCATGTTTCGTCAAAAAACGAAATCTGATTTTTAATCGGGACTTTTGGTCGAAAATGTTTATATGCCCTTTGGTCGAAAGAGTACAGAGGGGATTAAAATATTAAATTTATATTTAAAAATAGTATACCCATTTACCTCACTTAAAAATTAGTATTTATAAAAATGCGTACACTATTTATTATACTATAAAATGATAAATGATAAATATTATTTTATACTATAAAATAAATTAAAGTAAAAAATACTAAATACATTTGCAAATTATGAAATATGTTTTATTTAAAATTATAATGATAAATATAGACTAAGTTTTTAGCTCAAAATAATAAATGAAATTACAAAATGCATTAAAAAACAATTTTATACAGCTATGGTTAACCTTTATGTAAACGATTTTAAAGTAAATTTTCTTATCGTTTAAGAAATCATATATGCATGTATTATATATCATTTGAAAGCTTTATTTATGGACATTCTAAAATTGATAATGATTAAAATCGGAAATAAATTTTAATAAAAAAATTAAGCGCCGACATTAAAGCTCCGATTTTTCGGTTTTTAGAGTTAAATTTTCAATTTTTTACAATAATTAACAATTTTAAAAACATATATTAAATATGAGTATATTAAAAATTGTAAAAAGTAAATATAATTCAGAAAATAGTTCACAAATTTTAAAAAAATTGAAAAAATCGAACAAAATTAAGAATGTTCGAACTGCAGATTTACGCCTTTTACAAGCTCATCGAACAGCCTTATGGTATCGGTAGAAATTGACTTAAATGAGTGCACTAAGATATATTTTGTTAATTCCAAAGTTGAAATTAATTTAAATTATTATATTATTATTATTTTAAAACATTTATTTTAAATTATATAAATGGATTGTACCCAAATGGTGATGGTATTCTTCATGAGGACTCATTACCGAGTCACACGTGAAAAATGACCATAAATTATCTTAAAGATTTAGGGATTAAATATATTTCTCCCGATAAATGAACACCGTTTTCTCCTGATAATAGTCCATGCGATTATATTTTGTGGGCTCAACTTTTAAGGGAAATATTAATACGAAAAGCAATAACAGTGCGCGGCTCTAAAAACGTGATTCATGAGGTGTTCAATAAAATCCCTCATGAAAATATCAAAAATGCATTTAAAAGTTGACCTTAAGGGTCACAAATAATCTTAAAGGTTAAAGGTTCTCACATATAAAATTTCATGTAAATTGATTTGATTAATAAAAAGTTATTAAACTTCAAAATCGTTTAAATAAAGGTTAACCATAGCTGTATATGATCTAAAAATGCAAAATTTTATTTTAATTTAATTTTTCAGTAAAATATTTAGTATAAATAATTATTTACTTTTTTCACTAATTTTTTTGTATTTTAATATTTTTAAAGTATTATGTTCAAAATTAATTTTTTAATTTTAAAAAAATATACATATTTTTTATAATAAAAGTGCATTTTATGAATATGAATATGAATATATAATATATATCATATGGATTTGGATATTTTACTTTAATAAAACTATTAAAAAGATAAAAGTATTAATTTTTGACGAAACATGCCTATTTCTAACCCTATTTCGACCAAAGTGCTTTCGACCATACATCCCTTAACCGATTCAATATTATTTGTCTGAAATGCCAGATTCATATGGTCTCTAATTATAACGAAATCGATATTTAGAAAAATATTTACGGATCACAATATAATTGAAGACTATAATTAGTTTTATCGCATTTATAACATATTTACTCTTAAATTTTCAAAAAATAGATAATTAAAAAATTAAATATTAAATATTACATTTTATTAATAAATTTAATTCATAGACATACATTTGTACATACATACATTGTTACATTTATAATTATTATATTGAAAAAAATTAACAAAATTTATTAAAAATTCCAAAAAATATTGACATTTATGAAAGCATTATATAATTTAAAAATATATCATTATTAAATGCAATAATTAATTAATTTTAAAAATTATTAAAATTTACATCTTTAGATGTAATATTCTCTAAAAATAATACCATATTTAAATAAAGATTTTACAAATTCAATAACAAAAATGACAAAAAACATTTAACAATGAATTAAAATATTTTTGTCATTTTTGTTACTCTCCCCTTTGATCTTTTTAATCATTATTAAAAAAATTGTGAAAAAAATTGAAAAAAATGTAAATATAAAATTATATGTATAATTTGAGTTTTTTTTGTTTTTAATACATAAACTGACTAATGTTTTTAGAAAAAATATTGAAATTTTAAATCAAATGCCATATGGCAGAGTAAAGAAAAGTTTTTAATTTTTACTTTGACCTTTAATTTGGCAAAATTTTGAAAATTTTTGGACACTTTGATAATAATGTAATTGTGATTTATATATATTATTTATATATATGATTTATATTTATATTTATTACACTTATATATATTATATATGAATTAATTACTAAATGATTTAAATATCTTTTAATATAATTGATTTTAATATATTTTAGTAAATATTTGAATGTTTATATTATAATAATTCATTTTAATAATCAAAAGTTATAGTAAATAAAAGTAAACATAATATAATGGGAAAATCATAACTAATAACTTATTACATATTATTTGCTTATCAAAGATGACATTTAACTATATCCATGACCGAATTTCAAAGGTCTTTTGTGACATTTATGGCGATTTTTTATATTTATTTAATTATCATATACGAATAAAAGAAAATTATGCACTAAAATCACATCGCATCGCATTGAGCAGAGTCTGCAATTTTTGTAAAATATGATTGCATCTCATAAATGAAATCCCTTCAGTTTCAAAACTCTTTTTTATCATCATATTTTACAAAAATTCTAATTTCACATTAAATACTTTAAAAAATAAATAATTTCACTATAATTTTAGGAATTTGTATAAAATGTAAATTCTTTAAAGAAATGAATGACTTTTCTTATTTTTAAAGTTTAAAACTTTCTTTAAGTATTTTATTCATACATATGTACAGTGAAACCTCTCTTAAGCGGACACCAATTTGCAACAGACTAAGTGTCCGCTTAAAGGAGGTGTCCGCTTAAGAGAGGTTCACCCTAATGTTAAGTCTATGGGAGGAGTTAATAGTGTCACAAAATAGCTGTCCGCTTAAAGGAGGTGTCCGCTTAAGAGAGGTGTCCGCTTAAGGAGGTTTCAGTGTATATGAAAAAAATTAGTTTAATGTCTATTAATGTCTGTTATGCAGTTTTACCTTAATTTTTAGATCTGATTTTATAGAACGGGGTGAGTACATCGGGGGTCTTATACCGCAGGGCAAAAGACCTATTTTCCTTTACTCTTTCATTGTTTTTCGTTTTTAGAAATTCTAAAAGTGTTTTCACCCTCAGGGCTATAAGACAGGCTTTAAAAAGTGAGGTAAAACGGTATTTAAATATATTTTGATTAAAATAATATTTTTTAATTTTAAAAATTATTCACATGTATTATTATGATAAAATAATTATATCATTTCTATATAATCGATAGGAAAAAAATAAGTTTAATTTGAGAAACAATAAGGATAGTTAACAATGGTTAAGACTACAGTAGTTATAACCAATTACAATATAAAAATAATTAAAGAGTACACATTAATAGAGACAATATTTTTTGGGAGTGTTAAGCAATTAATGGTGTCCACAATGTGGTGATTTATGATGAATGTTATAATAAAAAATAGAAATTTTAAGACATATTATTTTTTCCCGAATTTAAGGTTTTGAATTAAAATGCCCGATTATGTGGCATTTGAACTTTTTATGCACATATATTGTTTTATATTATGATTAGAGACGTAAAAAGTGTTTAAAATGCTTTTTTATCTTAAGAGATATCAAAGAAATAATTAAATATGTATTCTTATATATAAAAAATTAGACCTTTGACACTAAAAAAAAGTTTGCTTTAAAAATTCCTTTAGTATTTTTTAAAATTTTAAAAATCCTTTTTTATTTGCTTTTTTGTAATTTTAAATACTTTTTTGGCCTAAAATTTTGCTTAATATTTACGTCTCTAATTATGATATACAATTTACACGAATTACATGATATTATGTATCAAATATTTGCTTTATTTCTATACTATATACAGTCGAACCTCCCTAAGACGGAATCGATAGGGACCAGGGTCCCAGGGTACTTGTCCCTATTGTATTTCTAACTTAACCAATACAATCACGGCACATAAAGAGGACTAAGTTAAGATATACTAAACTTTTTATATTAAACTTAATTTAATATAAAAATATTTTTTTAAATAAAAAATGGTATATCGGAACACGAGTTTTTTATCGGCATTTATATATGTTTAAAGTGCTTTATAACACTTTTATAACACATTTTGATGATAATTTTATTTTTAGGAAACATCAGGGTCCAGAGATATAATTTTTTTAAAATTCATTTTTCCATAGAGTCAATGGGACAAAATTTAGTTTTTTAACATTATTTTCTACGGAATTTCAATGTATTTCAATGGTCATATAAGTATATACTTAACATTATAAAAATTATTATTTCTATTTCTATGAACTTTAACGCACTAAGGATACAGGTATTGTTAAGTATCACAAAACTTTCCATACATTGACTCCTATGGAAAAGTGAATTTTAAAAAAATTATATCTCTGGACCCTGATGTTTCCTAAAAATAAAATTACCACAAAATACTTGTGTTATAAGATACTTTAAACATATATAAGTGCCGATAAAAATAAACTCATGCTCCGCTATACTAAACTGTAGTCTATAAAATATACTTTATAATGTGTAAAAAAGACTTAAATTTTGTTTTAAGATAATCTTAATAAATTTTAATAATTAATTAAAATTTGTTTTTTATATCTTTTTTGATGCTTTTTAAGGAAAATTTTGCCTCTATTAACAGTGCTCATAATTAAAATTAATCATTTTTCATATCTTTCGCTTAAAAATATTAGATATTTTACCCCTGAATGTTACCTGATTTTGTCATTATTTAGCACCGAATCCATTCCCGAATTTTATAATTTTTATTCCGAAAAATATGGTCCGTACATTAATATTAATGAAAATCGCCGTTTTTTCTCAAAATAATTAATTATTATATTTTTATATATCAGTGTCTTAAATTTTTAATGAAATAATAAAAAATATTTTAAATTATATTATAAATTAAAGAGAAACATATTTTATTTAAAAAAAGGAATATTAAATGCACTAAAAACTAAGCGATGTTTTAGTGTGGGCGTATGTATAATAATCTTTAAGATGCGCGGTGCATATGTACTAAAACTGATAATATTTCGCGGCTTTAGTTGTATAATGAGAAAAGAATTAAAGTCATTGTGAATTTGTATTATTTACATTGTAGTAAATGTGGTAATAGTATTAATAGTTATAGTGATAGTGCTGTAATTACTTTTTTAGCGCCGTAAACATAGATTAACATTCACTCATTAACACATTTATTCATTACTTTTTTATTAAACTTTTATAACCGTTATCTAATGTAAGGACTGCATGTAGCTTAGGAATAGGGAATTCCTTTTTTAGTAAATATATCACTTAAAATTAATATTTAATTAAAATTTATTGTCATTTAAATTATTTTTCACATCTTTTGCATTAAAACTAATGTGTAATATAAAAGTATATCTTTTATATCGCAACTAACATATTATAAGCATAGTGATAATTAAACATTATTTATTCATATAAAATTTTATTATTAAAATATTTTATTATATCACATTCAAAAGTATACATTAAAAGTTTTTACATTTTATTTTAATGAATGTATCATGTGACCGTTCGTAACCAGGACTGCACATGCATTTAACATTAGAGCCCAGTCCTGGTTATGAGCGGTCACACGATATAATTAAAATTGCTTATGTATGCTGTAATAATAGAAAAAAATTGCAAAAGAAACGGGCATAACATAAATTCTTTAAAAAATTATACATTTCTTCAGGCGATTTAATGGGTAAAATGCAAATATAATAACATAGTTACATTTAGTGAACTATTTTTAAGAGAAATATTGCAATTATATTGGATAACGTTATAGATTTATGCATGTGTAAATATTGAATACACTAATAATATATAAATAGCAATACTATTAGTGTATTGAATTACAAAGCATTACTTATAAATAGTCGACAGTATGTAATATCACTTAAGAATGTATTAGTATCTTTCATATAATTATGTCCATTATATAATTGTATATATAAAGCTTTTTATGCTCCGATTTTAACATTTTTTAGCATAATTCCAACTAAAGTTACACATAAATTACATATAAACTAAGATTTCATAAATATAATGCAATTTTTTTAAATTATTCATTGACAATGATGTTAACTTAAATTACAAATTCATATCAAATAATTTAAATTATTAATGAATTTAAAAAATAGAATTTAAAATTTATTAAAAAATAAATATTAAATTATAATAAATATAATAATTTATTATTTATTATTTATTAGAATTTAAATATGTTAGTATTATATGAGTCATAATTTATGGCCATGTATTTATTACGCAATACAATAGCTGATGAAACTCATGAAAAAGTTTCAGCATTGATTATTGTCAAATTTGTGTCAAAAGTAATATTAAAGTAATGCAAAAGTAAAATTTGATATTATGAACGGATTCTATTTACGGAAATGCTATTTATATACTATTTATATACTATTAATATGATGATCAAATGTTTTTTAATTATATATATGGCATTTTAATTATACATTCATAAAATTGCCACGTTTTTGTAAATAAAAATGATATAAAAATAATTTTCATTAAAATAATAAACAATTCTCGTGTATGATTAGTAAATTACGGTATTGAAACAGTAAAATGATGCTTTTTTTATATTAAAAAACTCATATACACCCACACATAAACGCATACATAAACGCACACATATTCTCGCACATGTGTACGTTCATAAAAAGACTGATAAATGTTGTTTTATATGATGATGAAAAATATTATAAATAATGTTTGAATATATTTAGAGTTTATCATAGTTAATCAATCGAAGCACGTGATATAAGCAGAGGCTCCGCCGTTTGGGGGTTCTCATTCATTCACTATGCCAACTTAGTTTACCTGAGCTCAAATAGTGGGGCGGGACATACTTATGGGGTCCGTATAAAAAGTTTCCGTCCGTCGCAAGTATCACTTATTTCGTGTCCAATATTTGTTGTTACAACTCTCTTAGCTCTTAAGAAGTAAATATTTCACTATTTAATAGTAATCATACCACTAGTACATTTACGAACAGTTCGCGATTGCCATTGACAAGGGTATTGCCCGATAACATATTGGCTCAGTTCACACTATTGTTGTTTTTGTGAATATAATTAAATTATTTTCATTAAAATATAATAATAATAATTATGGTCATGGAAAATATCAGTTCAAAAATTATTATATTTTCATTTTGTATTTTACTCACATTTTCATCATCATATACTTTATATTTAAAGGTATTTATAATAAAATAGTAATTAATACTGAAAATTATTAACATTATTAATTTATTATCTATTCTTAGGTATAATTTAAACTTATTTATTGATGTATAAACTTTATATTTAAATAATTTTATTTATATTAACATAATATTAAAAATTATCAGTATTATATTGATATTCAAATTGGAACTCACTTTTAAATATATTAAAATACAAAATAAAGTTTATTACCATATTACCTCACTTTTTACCATTGTTCATCATTCATCCCGTGTTATAATCAGAATGCAAAAAGTGAGGTAAATGAGTAATAAACTTTATTAAAATATTCTATTATTTTATTTAATTACATATTTATAAAATTTAGTGAATTTTATAAAAATCTATGATTAATGAGTTCAAAACATTTTATTTAATTTTATGTTAAAATGAACATTTATAAAATGTGTAAAAATATCAATTTATAAAAACAAAAAACTTTTATATTTAAAATGCATTTTAACACTTAGTTTGTCAACAGTAATCCAAAAAATGTAGTCCATGATGAAATTTCGCCCGAGACACATGTCGATCAAAATCGACCATTGGAACTGTTAAAACTTCAACTAATCACATAAAGCACTTCTGAGGTTACTGAATATCGAGTGGTCACATCGGAAGTTACCGAAGTGACCACTCGATATTTAGGTTACTGAGAGGATTAGAATAGTTCGGGTGTCATTTTAAGAAGCCAAAGTGGAATATTATTGTATTATAATTAATGAATAGAATAAGCACAGAAACCTGGAGCCTTAGCCTGCTGAGCCTAGACTCAGAAAACCTCGAGCCTGAGCCTGTAGGCTCAGCTCCTTCAAAAATTTAGCATATTAATCCTAATAATCAAACTCAGACTCAGGCTCAAGCCTCTTCTTTCATTCATTATTTTTTAATTATTAATACAATTTTGAAATATGATTATTTTTATGTGAAACGCTTGCAATATAATGAACTATATTTTGATTACTGTTGAGGAGCTAAGTGTTAAAAGACAATCATATTTTTTAAATTTTTATCGAAAATAAATTTTCAATGAAATGCAATCATGAAATTAATATAATTTTATATATTATTAAAAGGAGGATGCCTATAGCTTTCTATAGGCCCCCATAGCACAACTATAATATATACATATTTAGAAAGGGCACCTAAGGATCAATTTATGTGAATGGGAACTTTTCACTCTGACCCCTCGACTCAGAACCTTTAAATAACCTGATGATGCGATCATCCTCCTTTAATATGCATTTAAAAAGTTTTGAAATTTATTTTCATATAATGCATGTCATTATAAAGGAAAATATATAAAGCGCGCAGCTGCATGTGTATGCATCTTACAAATTCCCCTTTATAGTGACATGCATTGTATAAGCTTTAGAATGTATTTATATTAAAAACCAATATTAATATAAAATATTGGTTTTTAATATAAAATATCGATTATTTTTAATTTATTGATATATAATATATAATTAAATAATGAATTTTGTGAATATAATAGCGGAGCACAGAGCAGATATGTTCCCCGTCAACTCCCTGCGGATGGGAAGTGTATGATCCATACTTAAGGAGAATTGAGTTTTTCGTATCTAGTCCGTAAGTATACTCATTGTTCGCTAGTGTATTCGTAGTTTACTTCTAATTTCAAATTCATATCTTAAGTTTAGATAAGAGTATTATGGAATGAAATAATGTTATGCAAAAAGAGATTAACATTTTTTTGAATATTTTTATATATTTAAATATTTGTCAATGGATAAGAAAATGAATATGTGTAAATAAATTATTTATGAGATTCACAGTATAGCTATAGTATAACATTATTTTGTTTTATTATTATTATATATGACATTTGCTTTTAAGGAATTTGTTAAAATGCTATTACCTTTAGTATCAATATCAATATTTAAAATAATAAATAAATTATATCTTTAAAAAGAGATTATTTTTTAAAATGTACATTTTTAGTAATAAATGAAAAACATATAAATAATAAACGATCATTTGCATTGAATTTCATTTCATTTATGCTCAGATGTCAATGCCCATCGGGAGAGAGATGTGTACGAACGTCGGATGACATCACAATCACTGCGTACGTTCATAAATGCAGACCCGAATCTGCGTCTAATACTAACACAGAATGGAATTCTTAAGATTACATCTTTGGTTTAAATATAATAGTCACACACATATATATATATATATTATAAATATATATACATACTAAATATATATATGAATATAATATAAAAATGGAAAATCTCTCAAAATATATCAAATAATGACCATTGACCATTGACTATGATTAAATATTTGGCATTTTCTCATTTAATTCTCTTTTAAAACATTTCACTCATTAATGAGTTTCTCTTTTTACAGTATTATAATAAATTATTTTTTATTATTCATTATTAATAATTTTAAGGATCGGAATATTTTACTCATTATTTTTAATCATTTTCTGTTTTTTTAATGTCCGCATTTTTAAATTGTGTACGAATTTTGAATTAAATATAAATATATTAATATATTAAAATGTACTTATAATTTATGAAACATTTTACAGTATAAAAGTTATTTATCACAATTCACAATCATATTCATAAAAAATAATTGCGAATAATAAATAAAAATGGTATTATTGTTAATGTGTTATTTCTAATAATAAATGTAAAATTTCTTAAATACATAATTAAATAATTTATATTTTACTTTTAACTGTATTTATTACTAATAAATAATATAAAATAAATCATTGGGTATTATGTGAGGATGACGGCGGTGGTGCTAAATCAGGATTTCGCAGAGAAACGTTAGAATTTAGTTGACATTTTAGTTGAAAGTACTTCTTTCTTAATTCCTGCCAAAAAAGTAAGCTTAGAACAGTGTGTGGTCCTAAACGAAACAACGATGCGGTCCATCCTTTGTAAAAACCGTAAATTCTTTCGGTTTTCCATATTTTGGCGGTACAATCGACGATACCATTATATTTTAAACCGATACCGGTATTAGGATCCACCGGTTGATTATAGACACGCGTCGATATCACATCAAATGGTGTCATGAAAGTGACTACAGCGATACCTCCCAACATAGCCGCACCTAACGTATTTAACCAACTATTTGCCGGCACTATCTACAAATTAATACACTTTTTAATATTAAAAAAATTAAAGTCATTTAGTTACTGTTTTTAAGAGAAAAACACATAAAATCACAAAAAACAACTTTTTTGGCATAAACCAATATAACTTATTCTTAATATATATAAATATATTCTAATTATTTCTTTGATACCTCTTAAGGTATTTTTAAAAATTTTAAATCTTTAGTAATCATTAGTCAAAAACTGTTTATTTTTTAAAATTTTAAAAAATTTCACAATTGATAAATAACAAACATGTATATAAATGATGAATTCATAAAAATTGTTTTTACGAAAGTGTCTTTTTTAAAATATTTTTTTAAAAAAATATAAAGAAAAATTTTGATATTTTTAAATATATTTTTAAGAAAATGATAAAAAATTATTTGGCTTAAAAATTATTCTAAATAAATTTTAAACTGTTTAATCCATTACTATATAATTTAGTTAAATATGTATATATAAATACATTAAATTTGTAAAAAAAATATTATTTAAAACAAAAATTTCACTAAAATTATAACATTTTTAAAAATGTTTTCGTTCAAAAATATACATTTTTTCCATTTTTTCAATGTTTAAGTGTATTTTTCTTTAAAAAATGTGCTTAAAATAAACGATTTAAATTTCCTATTAAATTCATTACTTAAACTAAACAAAATATAAGTTAATACTGAAACATGATCAAAAAATTGCTAATAATTGTTAAACATTTATTTTAAAATAAAATTAAAAATATGTTTTACAAATAACAAAATTGTAGAAAATTTTAAAACGTATTTTTTGATAAAAAAATTAATTAAAAGTGACTCTTTTAAAGTATTAAAGAAATACTTAAATATCAAAGTCTGAAATAAATATTATTTTATTTTATTTATTTATTTAATGATATAAATGTTTGTCATATGCTTTATGCGCTCATACCTCATATTTATCAATTAATGCTTTAGCCTTTGAAAACGTCGTTAATTGAATCGCTGATCCGACGGTCACGCGTGTCATGGATGTGGTCGCACCGCGCCAAAGACCACTCACACCATACTTTCGATAAATATGCATAAACGCTTCCGTCATACTTTTATATGGATGCTGATGCCCGACGGCGATCATTGAGTCAGATCGTGATTGAAGATGCGTCTTTACCTAAAATATTAATTAAATTTATGAAAAATATAAATATTTAAAATGCAATTTAATTTTAAAAATTAGGCACGAATTTACTTATATAACGTAACATCATCAGTTGGGATGATGTTATTTTGGGATGTTATTTTTGGATGCTAAATAAGTGTTTTCATCTATGAGAGTGACAAAATTATTTTGGCATTATAATAAATATAATTAAATTATATTTAATAAAAACAGAGAATTAATATAAAAGTATCATTTAGGGTATTATTAAATAATTTTTTATAAAAATAAAATTTAATATTAAATCATTTAATAATGACATAATTTAATTCTCTGAATTGGAAACGTCTCTAAAACGGAAACTGACACTTTTCACAAAAATCGTCAGTATAAATAGTATCTTCGAATGGACACTTATTTTTTATTCCTAAAGTTTTTGGGGCAGAATTTTATATAAATTTTAATCATTTAATTGTTATTTATTCAGAATAATGATTATTATTGAATTAATTAATAAATTTTCATTACAATTTTTAATAATAACCGATTTAACTGAAAAATACCCCGTCACAAATTGATTCCGTATTAATGAGGTTCGACTGTAATAACATTGTCACTCTCATAGATGAAAGGGCATATTCAAAGCGAATGCTAAAATACCATATAAAAAGGACTGCCGATGAAAGCGCCGGTACATCCAGAAATAGCCCCCGCGATTACACTGCGGTAAAATATGATATCACCGTTGGAATTTCTTATGATTCCGAAATTATCCATGCATTGGAAAGCGCCGAATCTGACGCCATTCATAAACAACTGATACCATAGTGCAGGGACGAGACCCTTCTGAAGGGATATGATACTTTCAGATTTAATTACGGCATAAAACGCGTGAAACACATTCTTATAATGGACTTTATAATGTCCGCGGCTCTGTAATTCTCCCTGTAACTGAATGCGCGTTTTAATCACTTCCAAAGGGTTCGTGATTATTCCGGCACAACACGCGCCGATTCCCCCCAAAATGAACTCATCCATTGGCATTGCGCTGTAATTTTTCATCATTAATCATTATCATATATTATATTATTTATCATAATTATTAATAAAAATTAAATATTCATAAATGTTAAATAAAAATAAATATTTTTTAAAATTAATGTATATTTACATTTTTTAAAAATTTAGGAAATTTTTGATACGAATTTTGGTCCAAAAATCACAGTCATATCATTGAATCAAAATGTTTATAAATATATATGATAAAATTAATGATATAATATATTATAAATTATAAATTAATAAATGATTTTTATTCATTTCATTGTCACATGATTTTTAAGGAAATTTATAATTAGAATTTTAACATTTATATTTTATTGTTTTATATTATCATTAATGTACCATAATGAAGTCGCATATGCGTGTTCATGTCATGTATGATCGGAAATATCATTTCGAAACACATTTTAATGAAAACCGTAATCATTACGTATGATTTTAAACATAATAAAAGCATCATTTAAATGCATTTAAAAGCATTGTTTCACATCCATATTCATAAATAACGCATTTTTACATTTAAAATAATAACATTCTCACTTTTGTATCATAAATTACATTAAAGAATAACGTACCGTTTTACCTCACTTTTTAGACCCTGTCTTATAGCGCGGGGTAAGCACAGAGACTCATATCCCGGGGTATAAAACTCCCTTTGACTATGGTTTTCAGAACCTTTAAAAGTGTGCTCACCCCACGCTATAAGACCATGTTTAATGCATGGTTTAATACATTAAAATACGGAGAAAAGAGTGACATTATAATAATTTTCGGACGTTTTCCAATCATTTAAAAGACAAAGTCCGGAACAGGAAAATATGGTCCGACATTACCGCAGCCGAACCCCACGGGTTTCGGATGGGGACGCGCGTGCATCACGTGTAAAACTTTAACACAATGCTCAGTTTCATACTATAAAATGTAAACCCTTTTATTTGTATTTTATTAATTATTAATGTTTATTAGTTATTAAGTTTATATTAAATATTTTTATCTAAAATTTTTTTGACTCTACATATATGAGGATAAACATTAACATTTTAATGGAAAATTATTTGAAAATTTAAAAATAATCATTTTAAATAAATATAAATGAATAAAATTTATATAAAATTCTATATAAAAACTTATATTTTGGGGCAAAAGTGTCTTTATACTGAGGTCCTATTTATGCGAACGGTCTTTTAAAAGTGTCTGTTTCCGTCATTCAGTGGTGTTTCATAATGTTAATTCTATGGGAGTGATTCATTCTTCCGTTTTAGGGATATTCCGATGTATACAATACGACCACAGTTGATCCGAACCCTATGCAAGCACATGTGCTATTCTATGCGTAAGCATGTGTTATGCAGGAGGGGATTACACATACAAAACGTTCATACACATATTTATAAATAACTATACCCTAATTTTTTTACCCGTAATTTGTGTTTCATGTTTATTCAATTATAAACATGAACTATAAATTACGTTTAAAATAATATTTTTTCATTTCTTTGCATTTCGGTATTTATGAAAGCTCTATATACAAAGTTATAGTCACCTCCGAAGTGACTATAACTTTACCAACAGAATGATGTCAAAATCGCGTGCATGTCATTCGTAATTATGCCATAATGTTAGTGAAATGCAGTGACTCGCTCTGTACACATACTTTCCTCGAATTTTCAAAGATACTTATGTTTTGAATATTGCCCCCTTTAGTGGAATGCTCCTCAGGAAAGCTCTGTGTGTATATATTGTGTGTGATAGGAAAGCATAACACATGATTACTCATAGAATAGCACAGGCGCTTGCACATAGTAAATAACAAATGTAACCGTACTGTATTTATAATACATTATATATTTTACAGAGGATTTCGCCTTTCTTCGTCTGCGGCAAACACGTTTTCTGCGTCAATGTTTATAAACATATAATTAAAGTTTCTATATACGTCCTTTTAAACTGTGTTTTGCGCATGTGTATTTGCAAATTTTATAATTTGAATGATGAGGCAATTCACTGTAATTGTAAAATAAAGGATGATGCCCAAATCCTATGGACATTTTCCCAACAGAATACGAAAATAATATAAAAATATTACCCTTAGGTCATGATTAGAGACCTAAATTTTACGCAAAATATTTGCCCAAAAAAAGTTTTTTTAGTGCCAAAAAAGTAAAAAAAAGAAAATTACTAAAATTTTTAAAAATACTAAGGGAGTAAAGGATTTATTTTGTTAAAATTTTTGAATTTTGTTAATTTTTTAAATGCCTTTTTTGGCATAATTTTATACATTTTTGAATATTCTGCTCATATGTGAATCCATTGTAAACTTTAATTGTAAATATGCTTTAAATGAATGACATTTAATCGAAAAAACATAAATGATGAAAAAAATAAATATTTTTCTGATTTTAATTGATATTTTTAAAATAATTCATTTTTTAATTGAATATTTTCAATAAATGTTTAAAAAAAGTAATAAAAAAGCAAATTTAACCCAAAAAAGCAGAAATAAGTATACAGTGAAACCTCTCTTAAGCGGACACCAATTTGCAACAGACTAAGTGTCCGCTTAAAGGAGGTGTCCGCTTAAGAGAGGTTCACCCTAATGTTAAGTCTATGGGAGGAGTTAATAGTGTCACAAAATAGCTGTCCGCTTAAGAGAGGTGTCCGCTTAAGGAGGTTTCAGTGTATTTGCTTTTTTAAGTAAAATGAACCAAAAAAAGCAAAAAAAAAAAGTAAAAAAATCAATTTTTTTTGTTTCAAATGTCATAATTGTTATACATATTAATACAATCGGATCCCTAAACCCGTAAAGTCCCTAAAACTCTATTTATTCGCATTTATTTTTATTTATATTCATTTTTTAATTCATTTAATTTATTTATATTCTTTAATTTATATTTTTTAATTTAATTTTATTACATTATGCTTAATTTTTTGTTGAAATTGTTGTTAAAAAAAAATTAAACAACAATACTTAATATTTATATAAAATTATTTTACAAATATATTGTTATATTTTAGTTTAATTTTATTAAAAAATTTAATATTTAATTTTATTGTTATATATTTTAAAATTTTTTATGACGACATAATCGATAGTATCTAAAATTGACCACGCACATACCCACATACACATTTTTGGGTAAATAATTTTAATAATATAATGTACACATAGTTAGTTATTTCTTTGATATCTCTTAAGGAAAAAATAACTATATGTATAATAGAATTATATTATAATAGAATTATTTGAAAATCACGCGATAATTATATAGTAATATTCGGATAATAAATGTCATCATTTAATTTTTTTAGAAAAAATGCGAAATCATTATAATTAAAATTTATGTATACACAGAGTGTTTATCAAATAAATGAACTGAAAAGAACTTTAATATCTCAAAGAGTTTTTGACCAAAAGATATCAGATGTGCTTTAAAACTATACAAAAACTCTCCACGTTTTTTTGGTAAAATTTTTAAAAATTTGAGATTATCATAAATAACGTTAAAGTTAATTTTATTAAAAAGTAAATTAATTATTTTTTTGTTTACAATTTATTTATATTAAGAAAAACAATTCTTATCATTGAATTTTATAAAATATTAATTTTTAAGTTTATTATTTTATAAAAAGTGTGATGACATTTTTAATTTTCAATGCATTTCAACAGTACATATGTCATTTTAAAGATTATTAATTATTTATTTTTATATTTTAAAATTTTAATAAACATTAATTTTAAATAATATTTTTACATTTTTTATCAAAATACTCAATTTTTTAAGAAAATTGACTTTAACGTTATTTATAATAATCCCAAATTCTTAAAAATTTTACCAAAAAAACGTGGAGAGTTTTTGTATAGTTTAAAATAAACCCGATATATTTTGGTCAAAAACTCTAAGTTATTTAAGTTCTTTTGGGTTTATTCATTTTATAAACATCCTGTATATTGTAATGATTTATATAAAATCTCACAAAATGAGTTCACAAAATTAAAACAAAATTATTTTACAGTCATTCCAATCTCATGAGAGTAATATATTTACTGAGCAATCAACAATTGCAATAATATCTGCGCATGCTAATACGCAAAAAACGTATATAAATATAAACATAAACATTTATATTCTTCGTACAGTATATTCTGCGAAATTTGCGTAGAAATACACACATTCAATTAGCATTGTATGTATTATAATGCGCAAATATTATTGTAATTGTTGATTACTCAGTAAATTTATTACTCTCTTATTGGATTGGAATACCTGTAAATAAATACCGTTCTTTTACGAGATATTGGAACGGGCGTGGCTTCGTTGTCGACCCATTTGTTGACTAGAAATATGCTATGAGTGTCGTCTCATTTAAAAAAATTGATTTTTTTAAATAATATTTTAATCGGTAAATTTATTGTCATATGATATATCATTTTAAAGATATTTTAAAACTGAATCCAATGATATATCACATGTTAGGATTAAATATACAGGGTGATCAAATATTTTATCCATTTGTCGTTTATTTTTAAATTTTCAATAAAAAATTTTAATTTTATAATCTCTACGCAAATAAGTAAATAGCATCTATTCCTTGAAATTATGGTGAAAAAAATTACCCGAAATTCCTTATACTTTTAGAATAATTTTATATCGTGTGCAGCCCTTTAAACACGGTGTATATGAAATTTAAACGTCCTCTGATTGGATGATGAACTTTTCACACACCTTTTAACATACACAAATATATGTTTTGAGATATACATTTGAACCTCTACAAAATGAAGGGCTCCGGCCCGAGATTTTATTCCGTTTAAAGGATGTTTCCGTCATGTAGAGGTTCCTATGTAAAGCATGGTAAAAAAATAATTTTTTATATAATGTTTAATATGTTATATAATGTTAATATTGAGCCGTATTTTATGATTAAAGTTAATTTTTATCGTTATTTTTATCGTAATTTTTTAATAAAATTTTTATTTTTTAATCATACGGACTGTGCATGAAACAAAAACCTTTTTATTAAATATATGAACGCATATTTTATCAAAATATTTAGTTAATTTAATTAAATTACATAATAACTAAATATTTTATACCCTCATATTTGTAAAAACTTAAGTAAATTATAAATATTTCGGGCAAAAAAATTAGAGGTTTCCCCTAATGTTAAGTCTATGGGATTCGGAACCCAAAATTTCATTCCGTCTTAAGGAGGATTCGTCTTATAGAGGTTCCACTGTATTTATATGTCCCTTTGGCTCAGGAACAATTCAGGATTCCTTAAGAAGGAGTTTTGAGATCGAATCCCATTGACTTTACGTTTTTTTAAAATTTTTTTTTTAAAAAATTATAAAAACATATATGCATCATATGTGCATATTATTGTTATATTACATTACTTTGTATTATATTATTGAAAAAAGCAATTTCTGTAGAAATTTAAACGCATTTTCGCAGAATTTATATATCAATGGTTTGGGATTTTCAAAAATGTTACCATAATCAAGAAATTGACATAATCGAATGATGCAAAAATCGAGAACAAAGTGTACGTATCCGGGGTGTTAAACTATTCGGATATGTCTACTAGTTTTTTAATTATTTGATTTTTTAATAATTATGTCACAAACTTTTTAGAGTTTATATTTTATAATGATTTTAATTTAAATTTTTACGCATTTAAATATCATTACCCATTTAGTAATGTCTCAAATAAAAGGCCGATTTTGAGATTTTCAAAGTCATTATGACACCACAATCGATACGCAAAAAGTAATTATTCATATTTTAGAAAATGTCATTATTCATTTATATATATATATATATATATATATATATATTACTAAAATATACTTTCTCATAAATGTGCAATGATGATGATGAAACTGCAAAATATTAATTTAAAAAATATGCTGATATATCGTGATACTAAAAACGATACCATTGTAAATATGAAATAATCACATATACACATATCACAGGTATATAATTAGAGGGTCCAATTTTAAGTCAAATTTTTGGAAAAGAAATTTAATGCAAAAAAACAATAATGCACATTTTGAAGCATGTTTCTTAAATATCAGTATTTTGGTAAATTCCTTTTGATCATTTTTGGATTACATACTATTGGATTTACAATATATATACTAAACATATATAATGTTTATTTTTAAATTTCTATTTTTTATTTTATATTTTTATATTTTAAATATTTTATTTTATTATGTTTAAAATGTATAATGCTTATGTATGTTTAGTACATACTAAGTAAATCCTATGGTATGTGATCCGTGAATAGGTCTAAACCGAATAAACCCATTATTTTAGAATATTTTAAATAAATATTTTATATATTTTATATGTATTAAATATTGATTTACATATATATGTTTTATAACCTCTACAAAGCGGACACCCTCTGAAATACACTTTAGGCACAATGTTTGTTCTCTTAAGTATTATAGAAATCACCAATTTTAATACACATTTCAAAACATTAATTTTCAATTTATGATACATATTTAAATACACGAATGGCAAAAATTGCAAAATGCATTGTATTTAACTATTTATATATTTTTTAAAATATAAATTAAAAATAAGCAAAAAAACTGTTTCGGGCGCTTTATTATAACATAATATTACCTGAATATGTGTCCTCTCAATTTATATTTATTTATTTTTAATAAAAATAAATTTCATAATATTTTAAACTGTTAAATGTCACTTTTTTACATTTTTATTAATAAATTTGAATTTAATTTATATCATGAGAAAATAAATGCAAAAAATGATATTTTAAAAAATGAAATTTAAATACATTTAACTAAACTCAAATTTATAATGAATTAAATATTAAAAAATGAATTAATTATAAATTATTTATAATTTTATGATATACATAATTATTAGTTAATATGCGATAAAAAAAAGTTTATTTATAATTCTTTAGTATGCAAATATACGATAAATGAATGATATAAAATGAATGTATATATTGCAATGTATAAAAATGATTTAAATAATTTTAAAATAAATAAAATTAAAAATGATAATGATATTAAAAAATAAATATTTCACGATTACAATGAAATGATAATTATTTTATGATTATGATTAACTGTTAATTGTGTATTAATAATAAAAATGAAAGCGGCACTTTTTCACCGCATACTCCTATTTAAAGATATGACATGACATAGTGTATGTATGTGTATATTGAATACCATAGAATACCATAGTATAATCATAGTATGCAATGATTTCGACACTCCATTTGTCAACGAATAACAGAGTACAAATTATAAACACGTTTTTATTATATATGTTTATTATATATATTTATTATATGAATTTATTATATGAAATTATTATATGAAATTAAAAAGAGGGACGTTCAAAATATAGGGACGTCACTTCAGAGATGACACTTATAATTTATTTTCATTTTTCCAAAGCATTGGAACGGTCATTTGCGATTCATTTTTTCAACTGTACTATTACCATATATTTAATTATACTTTAAAAAGTGTCAGTTTCTTTATTTGACCACTTCTTAATTGACCTCAATTAATATTTATTATATCATTTTATTATATAAATTATATTACAATAATTTAGCATATTCATTGTAATTGAAGTGCTATTATTTAAAAAAGGATTTGTTAGTTATTGTGATATCATTATTTTATTGTGTTATCACTCAGTCACTATTCTTTGAGTTTAAGTATTTTTAAGTGAGTACTTTCATCAATTTAATTTAGGGATTTTAGTGTATATAAATACACCCTTAGATACGATAGTATAATTTATATTTTGTATATTAATAGTTTTATATACTTATGATTTTTAAAATAATTTGTTGAGTTTACTAGTGTATTCATTAGTATATATTCATTATTAACTTTTTCATGTTTATCAGGTTTTCATTTATCATTTCAATTTTTTATCATTAATAAAAAAAAGCATTGAGTCTTTAACACAGTGAATAGTAAAGTACAGTTAAAGCGATGGTAATTTGCAGTGCACCATTAACATGTATGTCGAACGCGACGACACTGTCACCGCCACAGCCGTACACACTTTTAACGGCATCACTGCCCCCATCGCCGTGTTCAATATTATCACCCCTTTCGAGTCCATCATGTTCCATTCCGACATCACCGACAGCATTTCCCATTTCAAATCCATTGACATTTTCGCCACTTTTTGGCAATGGTGTCATAATTCAACCATGTTCATGGAAACAGTCTTAGTGAGTATTTTATTTTTTTTATTCTGTTATTTATGGACTAATATTATAGTATAATAATAGTATTGCGATCACTTTTAGTCTTTTTATTAATTTACATATTTTATAATAATATTAATTTTATATTATATTTAAAAATATGACATAAAATATGCATTTTAATTATATTATTTTGCGTTTACCTAAAATGTGGCGACATACTGTATTAGTGTCATTATTATGGTGAACAAATATCATGTCACATTAAAGAAAATAATAAATTTTAAATGATTTTTATTTTATTTTTGTCGTAAATGTTTAATTAAAATTTTATTTTTTTAATAAATGATGGTAAATGATGGTAATTATACAATAAATATTAAGATACAAATTTACTAAAATTACTATAAAAATATGCTGATAATTACTATAAAATGTGTACAAAGATTTAACTGTATTTTGTCATTATGATAATTTTAATTTCATTTATGCCGAAAGTGCATATGATAAGAGAAATGACGCTATTTAATGATAGTGATTTCATTGTTCTTTAATTATAAATTATTGATAATAATAATAATATACAATAAATGTAAATGTACGTAATTAAACACGTAAAAGATGACTTAATAATGATGATTATTATTACTATTTCTAGTGCTTTATTTAATTTATTGATCCCTTAAAAAATTCGGATTTTAATAATTTTCAAATTTTCTAAACTAAAAATATAGATATTAATTAATATTTATTTATCTTTTGTTTGTTTATGATAAAGACACTAACTATTTGTTGGTATCATGACTTTTATTCACTCTCCGTATGTTCGAAAAATACACATGTGTTTTAATGTTCCTATGCATAGGAACATTAAAACACTACAATTGAATTTATATTTAAACATTATTAAATATATAAAAATGTATATTTTATAATATACTGTGTATATACGTGTTTATATTGTGTGTCATTTACACTTAATATTAAATTTCATTCATTATATTATATTAATT
>JAQIXB010000097.1:0-28072 GCA_034697405.1 Mesoplophora pulchra | reverse complement strand
CATTTTAATCATTTTTAAATCATTCATAGGATGTGATGAACGGAAATGCCCTCTTAATTATGCCTAAAAATTCACAACGATTTTCTTAGAATTTTATAAATTAAATATATATTTAAATGTCTGTATATTTACATTTTGTAAATAATTATATTTTTTAAAATTAAAACGATTATTTATTTCATAATATATTAAAATATAATTAAATGCTTAACATTTTGAACATAATTTAAGTCTAAAAAATGCATAAAAAAGACATTAAAATAAAATGCATGAATATGCAAATGGATAATGTGATGTTAAAAAAGGGCATACCGCATCATGCGGTGCCCGTAATATGGAAGCGTCCTAAAGAAGCAGAGAACTGTTATGTCCCCCCAATTTAGAGACTGATCTAAAGGGAGGGTCCTGAATCCCTTAGCGTTCGACCGTGCGACTGACGGCATCGGGAACGACATTAGTATAGAGAGTCGGCGGACACTATGCTCTGAGCAGATCTGCGTCTGAATGGATGAGCGATCGATGTTCAGATGTGTCTGAGACACGCGCTTCCAATAAATGACACACTCATATCACTATTTATATCCCTCTTTTTTTGCTTTTCATATATTTACAGTTTCCATTTACATTCTTTCCTTTTAATCTTTAAATATCTAATTTCATATCAAATTTTTACATTTATTTTATTCATTATATTTTATTCATTAATTTTTAATGTATACATTTATGCTAAAAATGCGATTAATTAATAAATTGCAATTTTTTTATATTTTAAATTCAGTTAAAAATCTTTAAATGTTAAAAAAGTAAATTTTATAAAATTGCATTAATTAATCCTGTTTTTGCGTAATAAATAACATCATTATTATGTATTTATTTAATATATATGTATAAATAAAATTTATATTTTTGTCATATTTTTATATATTTATATTTTTGTCATTTTTATATATTTAAATTTTTGTTATATTTTTATATATAATTAATATTTACGTAATAATTTACAATTCAATCGATAAAATAATAAAATTTATTATTTTTAAAATTTAAAATATAAAATTATTAATTATTAATAAATAAAAATACAGATTTTTGCAAAGATATTTGCTCATACTTTATAATTTATATACTGAATGTGCGCGTGTCATTCGTTTCATGAATAATGCGCAAATAACTGCGCAAAAAGTAGTTTAAATATCAGAAATACATCACAACATACTACATAGTATGTTGTACATAGTATGTTATAATGTTTACAAAAATTGACGCGAAAAACGTGTTGACGCGGACGAATAAGACGCGCATAATCTGTACATAATCTGTATTAGTAAATGGTGCACAATAGAATAAAATGTAAACAAATAAAATCACAATTACGGAATATATTGGTACTATTATTTGGTAGTATTGCGTTTTAATTAAAAAGATTTTATTCATATATTAAGAGAAAATCTGAAAATTTATTTTGTATATGTTATTATTAAATATATATTTTTTACAAACATAATAACAGATTTTCTTCATGACTGTGAAAATCTTATTTAATATGTAGAATTACATTGCATGTGATCCTTTCACGTGTATGTGCTCTTTAATGTGATTTTAAATTAATTTTTAAAATTTTAATGATTATGGATTCATCAGATGATGATTTACATCAAAATGATGCGGAAATTTCACATGTAAATGAAGATGATGATGAAAATGACGGCGATGATCATATTAAAAACGGTAAATTATAAACGTGATGATAATGAAAATATGATTTTATATGAAATGTGTCAATATATTGTCATATCATTATTATAATTTAATATCATTGTTTTATTTTGCATTTGAATATAGTAATGCTTTTTATTCGTATGTATATATTTACCTTTTAATAAATGCATTACTATATTCACATACAAAACTGAGGCATAAAATTGCTATTAAATGCTAATGAATGTATTCATAGAATTGTCTCAAATGTCTTTTGAGGAAATACTAAAATTAAGGGACAAATTAGGGACTAAAGTCTATTGTGAGACGGTATTGGGAAAGACTTTAAACGATGGAAATGATTTCAAAAGAAATCGCAACAATGGTCAGAGGCAACAATTTAAAAGGGAAAATAAAAATCGTCCTCAGGAAGTGTCTTCGAAAAAAGGCCTTTCGAATGATCGCGAAATTTACCATTTAAAGAAAGACATTAATAAACGCATCGATCCACGATATGATGACAGAATCGGCACTTTTAATGAATCGATCTTTAAAAAGACATACTCATTTTTGGATGAAATTAAAGACAATGAAATAACGATTTTGAAAAAGAAACTAAAGAAATGTAAAGATACGGAAAAACAAAAAAATCTCAAATATTTAATTCAAAGAATGGAAAACCAAAAAATAGAAAAAGAAAAAAATGAAAATAAAACGCAACGATTAAAGGATATTAAAAAAGAATTTCATACCGAAAATTCTCAATTCATTAATAAATGTATACATTATTTTATTTTATACCGTTTTTCCTCACTTTTTAGACACGGTCATGAGGTGAGTACTCAGTCTTATATCGAATTATAAGACACTATTATTGCACTTTTAAAATGTGCTCTAAAATTGCTGACCCCTCTATAATACGGCGTCAAAAAAGTGAGGTTAAACGGTATATTTTTATATAATTATATTTTATTATTTAAATTTTATATTTAATTTATTATATTATTATTTATTCATAGCAACGATTAAGCGCATGGAATTAGTGAATAAATTTAAAGAATTAAAGAAAAAGGGATCATTAGAAAAATATTTAGAGAAAAAACGGAAAAAGAATGCGACGAAAGAACGGAAAAAAATTATGAAAAATTAATTCATAATTTTTGTTTATGTTTATTATGACATTCATTTTACCCTTTTCTTTACTTAAAAAGTAAATTCAAAGAACAATTTACTGTGACCCTACATTTTGGTTTAAATTATGTCTAAACATTGTGTAATGTCACCTTAAATGTGATAAATTATCAGTGATAATTTATCACTGATTTTTAAATAAAATGATCATTATAATTAAATCATTAAATAAATATGCATCATATGCTAATTATTTATTAAATATTTTCATTTAATTAAACACATTTTTATCGTTTTATAACATTTATAGTTTAATATGGATTTACATAAAATGTTTTTGATTTTTGTAAAAATATCTAAAAACATTTTTACATTTATTCAGTGCTTTTTAATGATAATTAAATTATTAATGAATTTAAAAGTAAAGAAAGTGATTAATACGGTTAAAGATTTTTAAAATTATAATTATAAATCTCTATATATATACACACATATGTAATAAAATGAAATAAAAAATTAAATGATTTTAGCATTATATTCAATATTCAGATATAAAAGAATATTTCCGTCATCATCATCATCATAAATAAATTCATTTTCACATTAATATATTTTCATATTTATATATTAATCTTTCATTTTATTACATAATAAATTTATATTTTTATTGTCATATGAAAGGTCATATGTGAATGAATGATCTGTTATTTGGTGTCATTTGATCGTTTCAGAGAATTCTTTGAGTTTTTAGTGCCGCATTTTAGACACACCCAACGACCGTGGGGAATGTTCTTTAATCCGACACAAAACGTGTGATATCCGCGGTCACAATTATCGCAAAACATCATTTTGTCCTCATCATGGGGTTTCCCGCAATGGACACACGTTTTGCAGTCCATACACTGCCATGAGTACGATCGAACGGCGTTTAGCATTTCGTTATTAAACTGGAGACATGACGGGTGTGCACTGTTATCACAATCGGAACAATGAACGAATTCATTATCACTGTGCTTTTCCGATGTCATTCCTTTGCACACATTACATATTGCATTGGATTTTGCTTTTGATTCACGTGACAGATGCGGCGGACTTAAGTCGGAACTGTCACCATCGTCATCATCATGTGTGCCGCGATCGGAACTGCACGAAGATTCATCTGAATTATTACTGTCATCATCAGAGTCCGAATGTAAAAGCGTCATTTTACTCGGATCAGCGATTGGACCGTAAAGAACCGTATTCAGAGGGAAATACTTTAATTCCTGCGGTGAGTACCGCACATACCAATCCTGATATTGGCCCGGAACTAACGCCACAGGGTATTTGCCCGTAATGTGTCTCTTTCCATTACGTTTAAGGCCTTTATTGTCCATCCCGAGTCCGACGGGATAATTCACCACATACGTCTGAAGGTCCATACACACCCTCCGCTCTTTACGCTCATGATTCAATTGTGAATTATATTCAGACGCGGATTTAATGGCGTTTAATTCCGTCATTCGTTTGCGTTTCGGACGTTTACATTCCTCTTCGACGTTAACGCTCAGCATTTGGCGGTCACTGACTGTGGCGCGTTCATTCACGATCATCATCGTCAATGGTAATTCTATGTAAAGATGGCGCTGAATTTATTATTCAAATATGTTATGAGCGCATTACGCATTAAGAACAATGATAAAAATGAAATTAAATATTTCAAAATTCAAAAGTAAATATGATTATTAAAAATGACAAAAAATATGATAAATAATCTCAAAGCTCTTATCATAAAACACACATTTAATACATAAATGTTTAGAAATTTATAAATATATTAAAAGGATATTCATATAAAAATTCATGTGTATCCATTGAACACGATTTTCATGGGAAATGCAAAGGGTGAATAAATGCAGTAATGAGTGTTCACCGCAATGCATGTATAAAGGGGTTTACACATAATTTCATAATAATTACTATTTTTGTGGTATATTTATATATGGCATTTACCCATTTTCCCCGCTTTTTAGACCGATCTTAGAGCGTGGGGTGTTAATAGGGGGTTCTTATACCGCGCACTTTTCCTATACTCCCCCTTTTGATTTTTTTAGAATACCTAAAAACATGCTTACCCCGCGCTATATAACCGGTCTAAAAAGCGGGGTAAAAGGGTAATATGAAATTAAAAGATACTGAAAAAGCAATTATATTTTTCACAAAAGAATAAAAAGACCCTTTTTTCGGACACTCTCCTTCAGAGTTCATAGACATTACATAGAGACAAAACCGCAAAATTGTTTTTTGTATGTCTAAATTATATAGATTCGCTTATTACTGGTTAGGTTAGGTTAGGTTTATAAGATAGGACAAAAATGACCAAAAAGTGGTCAAATTTAATTGAATTTTTAAACAATTTACAGTTTAAATCTTGTTATATAACGTCGATGAGCTTTCGAGAAGAGGACCCCTTTTTTCAAATTTTTCCATTTTTAATAAAAAAAGTAACTTTTTTTCCTGTGTTATGTTTAATTTATTTTCTTCGATATTTCTATATTCATTTTTATTATTTTTGAATTTAGTTTTTTATCAAAATTAATAAAAACATAATTATTTTTTTTTAAATTTAGAGATTTAAATATCTGCATATGCTTATTTATAGCCATTAATTTACTTTTTTTGTTTATATTATAAATGTTAAATATAAAATAAATTGAAACGTTTAAAAGATATGGAAAATTTTTAAAATTTGAAAAAACGCTATTATCCGATTTCGCCGCTTCTGATTGAAATGAGTCAATTGACATTATTTACTCTTAGGTCATGACATTTCCAAATATGTCCATATTACACTCTGTTCTCGATTTTAGCAACAGTTGGACAAAGAAAGCGTGTGTTGCCATAATCGAGAAATTTCCAAAGTCATAGTATAAAAGCCATATTTATTAAAAAAAATATTAAAATAAATTATAAAAACAATTAATTTATTGGTATTTATTAAATTTATCACGAATAATAAAAAGAAAGAGAATTCATTAACATTATTTAGTATGTAAGTGGTTTGGGATTTTCAAAAATGTTGCCATAATCAAGAAATTTCCATAATCGAGTGATGCCAAAATCGAGAACAGAGTGTATTTTTGCACATTCATTGGCCGTACATTTGTGACCCATAGGCTTAGGTATAGCTTAGGCTTAGGTATTATTATTCATTTTAAAGGTATGTTCTAATATTTCACATATAAACGTAGCGAAAGATGTCACAGTCTATGAATTTTTCATTTTAAAAATTTTATCTCAAAATGTGTCATTTCATTATCATATTATTTATTAAATGCAATGATTTTATATAATCAATAATTTTCTAAAATTAAATATTACAAAAGCATTTCATCATTGTCATAAACCATATGTTATGACTTAACCTAACCTAATCCTAACTCTAAATGCATAAAATAAGCACATGTATCTATGCATATATTGAAACACTCATAAAATAAATATGGAAATGATTTAATTTTAAATTAAAATATATTTTATTAATTTTTTAAATCTAAAAATATAATACATCATAATAGAGACGGCATTTGCAATTAAAAAACATCACTGATTTCACACATTTCCCGTTTTTCTAAAATTCCCTTTTAATTTTCCCATATTCTAACTTAGAAAATCCATATTTAAATCAAATTAAATTTACCCTAAAGTCCCGTAGATATGCCGCGGGTTATCTAATAAATTTATAGGATTTTGAACAGAATTAGCATGTGCGGGTTAACTATGGGGTGCGGGTTATACAGCTTTTTATCTATTAATAAAAAAAAGTTTATAAAAGTGCTATATTTTGAACACTGCGAGTTATGCACGGGTGCGGAGTATACACGATACTTTAGGGTATATATATAATTTCTCCGTTTTCTTAAAAAAATCCTAAAAAAATTACAGAAAAATTTTGGTTTATTAAAGTTATAAAAAATAATTTTAAATTAAAAAATTATATTTTAAAAATGTAATTTTATCGATTTTTTGAAGTCATAAGTAACATTTCATTATTTTTACATTTTCTGTAAAAATTCTTAATTTTAGAATTTTGGAAATTAATTACATCATCATCTTTAATGAAAGAAAAATTTTGTTTTGATATTTGTGACCTTTGATCTATGGGCTATTGATAGCCCATAGATCTAAAGCATGCACTGAACACTAAACAATTTGAACTTCAGAAGGATTTTACATTAAGTCTATGACAGAGTTAGTACTGTTCTTTCACTAAAATTTAAAATAATCAGAATGATATGTAATAATCTGAAATTTTCTCACGCACATAACATGCGGAACATGCCTAATAATATATATTTACAAAATTTTAATGATAATCTTTTAATAATAAAAATATTTTATTTTTTTAATATGATATTTAATTCAAAATTTTTTGTATTATAATATAATATAATAAATAATTTTTTAAATATATACATATGCATAACATTTTGCTATTTACTTTTGTTACACATTTACCTCGTTTTTTAGGTCCCAATTTATAGCAATAATTTCACAAAAGTTTTTCTAAAGAAATAATGGCATTTTGGCATAGCTTTTTAAAGACTGAGAACTTAGTAAATATTATATTCTATCATATACTATCACTGCATTCCCCATATGCTTTCTATAAAAGAATCTGCCATTTTTGGAATACAATTTATCAAAATACTGTATTACATTACTATAGTTACAATGATATGACGTCATTCATTCTTTGCAAAGTTAAACCAAAATACTAATGATAAAGAGTTAAAATTAATTATATAAATTTATTTAATATAAAATTTATAAAATTAAATGCTATTTATTTAATATTTATTGCTATTTTCGACATATAATTTAAATGCACATCGTGGAACAGGACCTTACACCATGAGGTATAACAAACATGTAACAAACTTAAAAAACATGCTATAAGTACATGCTAAATGAAGAGGTAAATGTGTATGATGTAAAATGCAATTGAATATGTAATTAAATACGTGTGTATTTTTAGATTAAATTATGAATAAATGTATGACATTCATAATATTATATATTTATATTTTGACGTTTATATATAAAAACATTAAACATAAACACGTGCTTTTTATATATGTCATTAGAATGACGGTCAAATTTTAAATCAATAAAAAAATATATGAATTTTTACTTTAATTTTTGGCATAAAATATTATTACCGTTTTAAACTCACGTTTTTAATTATTTAAATTAAAATGCAATTAAAATGCAATGCATTAAACTGAGAATAGTGTAAGTCAGTGTGTAACTTACTTAAAGTATAATTACACTTTTCTTTTCATCCCCTCTTTTGCATAATCATATGTTCATATATTAAAAATTGCGTGACTCTAATACTAACATATACCTTTATACTAACATATAGTAACATATACTAACATACAGTATCATTATGTTACTTATTATAAGAGGAATGAGGTAAAAGTTTGCATATTTAAGTATGTAATTTATTTATTCGTAATTATACTAAAGTGTCAAACACTATGAAACTTTAGAATGACATAATATTGTGCGGGAATTTTTTAAGAGAAACGTCCAAAACATTTTCATATATTATTAGGAATAAAATGTGAGGGATTCAAAAGCACAAAAGAAGTATTACAGCACCGGTCAGTGTATAGTCCGGTCTGTGACATTGATTTATATACATATTTCGCGCGCATACTTTTTGGGGTCAGTTAATGTTAGTTAACAGTGAGTATTTTTATACATTTTTAAGTATTCATAAAATAATTGATTTAAATACACTTTAAATACAAATTAATACAAATTAAGTATAAATAAATACAAATTAAGTGTATAGAGAAATATTTATTATTTATGTTGAAATATAACATTAAAAAAGTATAGTTTTTTAAAAGATAAAAGTTAAATGAATACATTTGCATTTAATTTACTATATTTATATATTGTGTTTTATTTATGATATCATTTCTATTGACGTAAAACAGAGGCATAAAACAAAAATATGCATTTAGCATTTGATTATGATTAAATGGTAAATAATAGTTTAGTTTAACACGTGCTGAAAGTACTTTACCATTGAATAGCATTGAGTCCGGAGACGCCCAAAAATGTCAAAGGATATGGGATATAATATTATGAAATAATATATTATTATAATGATTCAAATGACTTAATTCTAATAAATTATACGCTCACAGCGGTCACTCAAATGTATCGAACCCCATCATTAACAATGCATTCATATAAAAAATTTCACATCACAATGCATATATGACAATGGATAAATGCTAAAATTGTATTTTATTTTATTTTTTGTTTTAACACATTTCCAGCATTATGATTATGATTTATAAATATTTATATTTATGTTTAATAATTTTTTTGTGAAATTAAAAATGAGAATAATTTTTTAAGATTATGGTAAAATAAAAGTGAAATGTGATAAATTTGGCAAATGATTGATTTTATTGTTTAACGACACTTACAACAGTTACAATATCAATATGATCATACTACGGTCAGACAAAAAAGGAACTAAATTCTTATATTAAAAATAAACATAATTACGTTTACATATATTTACATAATAATTTTAAAAAAATCATTAAAAATAAAAAGGACATTAAAAGTGATTAAATGTATTTTCAAAATTCTATAATAATATATTTTAATTTTTAATTTAAGTGCATAATGATAGAGGTACAAAGAGAGGATGTAAAATTCAGAGGTGAATTTTAAGGTAAACTTTCGGTGATCATTCAGAAGCACGTTCCTTTTTAATCTTAAACTGTGCCGAAGAATTTGGGGTCACCGATGGTGTCGGCGTTGAATTATGTTCGGGCGGTGATTGTGAACTGTTTGCGGGTGCGTGATCCTCCTGTAGTATCGTCGCGATCTCATTTTGCATAAATGCCCATGGCACATTTGATCCCAAAAGTGGGCACTTTTCACCCGAAGGACAATAGACCTCTCCCGGACTGCCCCCGTTTGTGGTGTGCTGTTGTTGCTGCTGTTTAATGGATGATCGTGAACATGGAAAGCAAAACTTATGTGAAGTGACAGATGGACATTGAACAAAATGTGTGTCCTCTAAACGCTCCTGACACAGGGTGCACTTCAGAGGTGCGGGTGCTGCGGGGGGTGTCGCGGTCGACGGTGGTGTCGTGTTAGATACTGATTGTTGCTGTGTACTCTCCAAACGCGCCTTTTTAGTCGCGACACTCGTAGTGGAAGTGGTGGCAGATGGTGGTGGTGATGATGCCGTCGTCACATTATAAAAACTCTTTACCGAAGATGCGGTAATGGGAATCGTCGCCGTTTTGGTCACGGTCGCGTCAAATGAATACACTCTGCCAACCATTGGAGGATGTCCGTGATGACCCACCACATGATCACGCGATAATTTCCTGACACCGGCAGAGTGATCGACGAGAGACACGCCCGGTGCTGCCATAACCGCCGGGAGACTCTCACCTCTCGTAAGTGGAGGTCGTGTGACATTAACGATTCCGCCGTCGTCAATGATCAACTGATGGGGACGTGAGGAACTTTCCCCGTCAATGACAATGCCGTCGGTATCAACGATCGTGTGAATACTCCGTTTATTGGTGGGCACAGCATTGCGTGATGCTGTGGCGACGATCTGTTGTGAGGGGTAAGCACGTGCAGGACTGTTACCACCACGTGTGGATGTGGTGAGATCATACTGCTGTGGAGTGTTTCGATGTTCGAATTGTGTCGGGAGACCATTGTTAAGTTTGTATTGAGACTGTTGTTGCTGCTGACGGATCATGGATGACACATGATGATCATTGGCATTTGAATGCGATGATTGTGACTGTGACTGAACGACATACGGCGATGCATTATGAGTATGTGCGGATGCGGCGCGTTTCAATTGACGCGCGTTCTCTATGATTATCTCAATACGATCGGCCCCTTCGTAATTGACACATCCGCGGCATACGCATTCACTGAACTCATGTAACAATGCCCATGGCATCCGCGGCAAATCACATAAATAACAGTGTTGTCTTTGAGATGCTAATCCCGAATGTATCAGAGCCGCTGACTGCTGTTGAATCGTGGTCACGTGAGACATCGGTGATGACGTCGAATTACCCGATACCCCCACACGATGACCGCTCGAAGATGATGACATTCTTTCGCTTTTAACTTATAATGTCTCTGTTAATAAAACGCATAAATAAAAGCATTAATTAATAATTATTGAGAAATAAAAAGGATGTGTGATGTGTGATTATTACTAAAAATGAGTGTTAAATTGCAACTGTTATCTAATCATTGGTGAGTTAATTGCAATCACTTCGAAACAGAACAACACAAATATGAGCACCGCCCTCATATCGACCATCATCACGAACATTACAGTACGTTCTGTCACTCGACAGTGATAAGGCGCAGTCATACGCGTGACGTCAATCAATTGTTCACGTGAACACCACGTGCTGACGTCATCACACGTGATTCATGACAATGCGCGGTCCGTCCCTACATTATGACGCGCGTGTGAAGTCACACATTCTGTGGTATGCGCATCGTGCACTGTGCCAATGTTTAAATAGCCTCAGGCTATGGGCACAATGGCATTATGGAATTGAAAGACGAATGCCGAATGAATACGAAATTATCATTTCATTTTCTCATTATATTGAGATTTTTATCATCATTTAATACATTATTATTGCTATGTACAGACACATTCATTTTCATACCTTTCATTTTCATATGATACTAAATGCTTCAAAATTCATAAAAATGCTATTATTTCATCATATTCTAAACATGTACTGAATTAACACGAAAAAAGTCTTTTAAACACTAATGTCAAAGCATATATTTATGCATATATTTATGCACATATTTTTGTGTTAAAATATTGCGAAAGTGAATAGAGAACGTACAGAATCTCTCCTAAAGTAATGTGTTCATTTTCATATTGATTATGTGCCCTCTAATGTTGGCACATATCCACTTATATATAGCGTATAAATATAGTGTATGTATAGTATATGTATAGTGTATGTGTGTGTATATATAGAGAGAGAAAGAAACCATTGCCATGAATGTTTGAATGTTGTTCATGCGATTACTTTCGCCGTGAAAAGGCTCATTTCGGAGGGGAATACATGTAAAGGGGATACGCATGTAGAGGTACACTTATGACTGTTATATCATTATATCACATTATAGTATGAGTATATTCTTTAAACGATTGAAAAGCGTGCTCTGTATATATGCGTACATTACATACGAATGTATGATGCGTTTATGATTCAAAATGCTTATTTTACATTCACGATTAATATATATTAATATATAAATAATTTTATATCATATTAAAAATTATTGCATTTATAAATGTATGCATATACATTTAGATATATTTATGCACATATATACACAAATATATGGTGAATTATTTTCTATCAAAAGATAAATAGAAATTTCCGATAAAATAATGATAAAAATTTGTCACTTTTAAAATATTAATATGATGCGATAATAAATAATTTCATATATAATCACGTATTTTTAAAATATATTTTTATATTAAATAAATATGCGAAAAATATCTAATTATTAATGAATTATAAATAATTGATAAAAATGCACTTTAAATTGTACGTCATATAATGATATTTAATTTATATTATTATATTATATATAAATTATATATAAAATGAATATATGATTCTTAATAATTGCAAAATGTGCACTTTTTACGAATCAATTGTATATGAATGTGATTATTATATGTGAATATTAAGAAATTCATTAACAAATGAATGCATATTAAAGGCGCAAAACACAAAAATCAATTCACAGTAAACAATGATCATCGATAATAATTTATGAAAATATATACAAAAATATGTCTATGAATTTCTAAATATATATTTTTATATATATATTCACACATATACATGTAATCAGTGTAATGAATGTATATGTAAAATAAATAAAATTAAACTTTTAAAATACTCACCTCTATTGGAACATGAGAAAAATACGGGCATAGAATGGAACAATGAAATGAATATTTAAAAACGATTTTTTAATATAAAATCTTTAGTATTATATGACGCTAAAAAAGAGATTATTTACGACGAAATGATCGTTTATGATGCATTCAAATGCAATGTGCACACATATACTCACATATACTAATGCTGTAATATATTTGATGCGAATGTTATCTCTAAACACAAAGTTACACCTCAAACTTCACCATCACATCGTCGATGTGCGATTAGTATATTCAGGCACAGGTACAGCTCATGTAAAGCTCATTCATGTGTTTAAAAAGGCAGAGGCATCGGAAGAGGCGCAGTGTTAGAGAATGGGGAGAATGTGTATGTGCACTTTTCCCATTTCCAAAGAGCATATATGCCCCAATCTCTTACTATAAATGTATCACGTGATCCTTTACACTCTCTTATGTCTGCATTCTTATGCCGTTACATTATACATTTACATATTTAAATATTTTTTACATTCATTTTTATTCATAAATAAAATCATTTAAAAATTATTATTTTCATATATATTTTTCATAAAAATTCAATTTTCATTTATTTTATTAAACATTTAATAATTAATTTAAATGATAAATATTTTATTAAAATATTTTTAAATTTAATATTCAGAAAAAGTATTTTTTAAAATTCATATTAAATTATATTTAATGCGTATTTTCAGACATTTGTGAATTTTTCATTTTTTATTAATATTTTCATTAATAATTTCGATATAATTTATTTCATAAATGATATGATTTAAAAAAAATATAAAAATATTATGATTAATTAACGGAATACTGAATATTTCATATGTTTATATGAATATGTGTTTAAAGCGGCAAAAGAATTTGATTGACATAAATTACGTCATAATAATTTAAATGTCATAAAATCCCTTAAATATTTAGGCCCATAATTTCAATTGAAAATGATGGTATTTATTTTTATGACAAAATATACATTAAAAACATAATTAATGATAAAAAAGCATTTATTTCATTGCAATGTTCTTAATGATGTTCTAATTATGTTCTAAAAGCGCCAACACTCATGCAAAAGGAAAGTTAAATTCATAAACAGTAAAAGTATAGTTAACATAAAATATATAAAATAATTATTAATTTTAAAATTAATATCTTTAAATTTTAAAGATTTACTTTTAAATTAATAAATTTCAATGATAATTGCATTTTTATGCATTGAAAATGCCATTATCATTATGAAAATGAAATAAATAATGACATTAAAATATCATTAAATTATGTTTTTATTAATTTTTTAAAATTCAAAAATATTTAATATTTTTTATTCCATAATCATATAATGATTAAATTTAATAATAAATAAAATAATAAAATGATTAAAATTAATAATTTAATATATAAATACCCAATAATTATCTATAATCATAGTATTAAATAATGAATGTGATAAACAATATTTGAAATGCCATCAGATAATGGCTCATAATTAACTAACACTATGTAATGCTAAATTATATTTAAAAACACAATCATTAACTCAGTTAATTAATAACTAATATAACATACATCATGAAACTGATAACGTGAATATCGTACCGAAAAGATACTGTGATAATATAATATAATATATCATTTATAACATAATCGATTATATTTAAAACAAAAATATAATTATATTTTAGAGATATTAAAATCCGATTATGATTTTTACCCATAATAACACATATCAATAATGTATGCATTATATATCATATGTATATATATGTATATCCATAAATGTATAATAATATAACATAATGACATTAATATCGTCAATAATTTTATCATGAAAATTGTGATTTAAGATAAATTTGAATCATGCGTATGATCTGAATTCATATAATTTTGTGAATCGGTTATGTATGGACCATTGTTGTATTGAGGTGAAGGGTCAGGTAAAATGGTGGTCGTCGTTAGTACCAACTGTTGTAAGGGCTGAATTAAGGTCAATGATGGTACCGCGGTTCGGCCCAATATGACATTCGTTGGGTGTGTTCGGGACATGTTCATTCCGTTCTGAACCATTCCCTGTGTTAAAAGGCCGTTTCCCGATGTCATCGTGGGGGTGTTTATGAGGCTCATGATTCTTGAGATGGGCCCATATTTGGAAACAAAAGGCTGATCTGCGAATGGAATAAACTGATCATCTTCGGATGGCAGAGATGGTGTTGGAATAGCGCCCGAAGCGATCACAGGCGATTGTAAAATGGTAGCGTTTTGAAGATTTTGTGGCGGCCCATCCCCTGAGCCTACCAATATCGGTATTCCGGGTACTGATTGTGCCCCGGGAACTCCCGGCACTACGGGAACAGCGATCGTATTTGAATTATGCGGTGAATCACCGCACAAATTAATGGTCGGAGTGATTTGACACTGATTTAATGATGCGATTTGTGTCGGGGTCATTGGAGCCATGGGAGTTACGGCCAAATTGGTACTGATGACCCGTGATGGGGGTACGGACGCGCATGGTCTTTGTATGCCGTGTGTGGGCGATGCTAAAACGGGCGAAAGCTGTGAATGTTGTGGTGAATTCGTCTGAATCAATGGCTTCACACGTCCGATGCGGGGTCTTTGACTCTGCGTTTGAATATTGTTCATTACACGGGTGTTTCTTAAATTACCTGTGCCATTATTATGTGCATTGTGAGTGATTACATGTTTTTGTAAAAACTCAATCAATCGAAAAGTTACGATTTTAGCCGATTCAAGTGATTCAGATAATTGTTCATGCGATGGAAATTGCGATGAATCTAAAGCCATAGAATCATAAAGAAAATCACATTCAAATTATATTTAATATGATAACATTTTAATCATTTTATCATTTATGAAATTAAAAATTCTTCAAAATAATTATATTGTAAAATTTCAGATAAAAACAGGTATTTTCATATTTCAATTCATATTCAAAGGAATTCGTGCGTATTTTCAAAATACTTAATAATTTTAATATATGTTTATATTCAGTGCAAATAAATTTTTTCATTTTTCGTTTTTAAAAAATTTGAATTTATTTATACAGAGTGATTCAATAAAAAATTGACACTGAATTCAATTATTTGCATATTAATATATATATATATATATATATACAGGATGTTTCATCTAAAAGGATGCCTAATTATTGTTAGATATTGTTTAGCATTATAAAATGCTCCATTTTAACACTAAATTGTAATACTTTATATAGGATTAGCTAATAAATAGTATAATTCAATATTAACTATTAATGTGTTTAAAAATTATTATTATTATTTTCCTAAAATTATAATTTTTATGGAAATACCCTACTTTTACTGTTGATCCAAACTATATGCAAGCGCATGTGCGATTCTATGCGTAAGGATAACATGTGCATTAATCGCACATGCGCTTGCATATAGTTCGGGTCAACAGTAAAAGTAGGGTATAAGAAATTAAACATTAAAATTTTAGAGCAAAATTATTATAAAATCCAATAATGATTATTTTGCAAAAAATTAAATGCTTAAAATTTATATAAAAATAAAGCCCAAAATATTTCTACTGAAGGTTTTTGGGAAAAGTGTTCGTTTCCGTCTTAAAGATGTTTCCGGCTTAGGGAAGTAACCCTTAATGCTAACTCTATGAGAGTGAATTTGGAAATGGATTACCCTGTGTTAAGGAGGTTCGACTGTATATAACTTAAAATGCTTCCCATAGAATCCCATATCAGGTTTATATTGAATCACTCTGTAAATATATACATATATGGACTATGTCAGGAAAATAAATAGTCATATACACTTTTAATTTTTAACATAATTTATTAATTCTGTGGTGATATTTAATTCATTACATTTTTATATATTTAAATACTATATTTTAATATCATATCATTACTCTGATATTTTCCTCAATTAACAAAGATCGTATGATAATTACAAAGTAAAAACATGAATATACTAATACTATCGCTATACATTTTTTTAAAAAAAATTAATATATTTAATTATAGTTAACATTATAAAATGTATTTATTAACCATGATCTTAGTACACATTCATGTTTTCATTTTGTAATTATAATACGATGTTTGTAAATTGAGAAAAAATAAAAGTAATAAATTCAAAAACTATTAACTATTAATTTTTTGTGATTTTATAAAATTTCAAAATCATTAAATTTAATATTTTTTGAGTTTTTATAATGAATTATTAAAATTCGGGATTTTCTTATGAATTCAGTTATAAATACTTTCTATATATAGAAACGCGAATCCTCATCCTTTCAAAATATTAAAAATATCTATAAATCACCGCTATAATTTAATTATTCAAATATTTTAGCCAAAAATTAATTAATTATATATTATTATATTATTATTAAAAATTTTGATTAAAATGAAAAATTTAAAAATTATAAATACATGGTGTTACAACTAAAATAAAACCTAATATTTTTATTAATATATAACCATGTGTTTAAAATCACATGATTTAAAATTCGATGGTCATTCCCGAAAATTAATAAAATTGTGTTTTCGTACATTATTCTAAAATCGTCTTTAATTAAAAAATTTTATATTAAACTAATTTTTAATTCATTTTAATTATTCAATTAAATAAAGTGATAAATGCAACAAATTATATATGTGCATTGAATCCGCTCCAAAATCTCAAGTAATGTATTATACAGTATATTTGTTTATATAGAGGACTGTGTACAAGCGATAATGCTATTCTATGCGTAAGCATATGTTATGCATCCCATTGACTTTGTTTATATACAATACTATGTATAGTTTTCCTAAATAACACCTGTTTACGCATAGAATAGCACTATCGCTTGTACACAGTCCTCTATATAAACAAATATACGGTATATTATTATACCATTTACCTCACATTTTAGACCCGGTCTTATAGTGTGAGGGGTGATCGATTTATTTTGAATTTATATAAAGTGCTTATACAGGGTCCTATAGCACAAGGTTAAAGTGGGGGGTCTTATACTTCGAGGCACTTTAACCTCGCGCTATAAGACCGGGAATAAAATGTGAGGTAAAACGGTATATACATTATTATTATGTATATTGTATATTATATTTTATATTTAAAATAATTTAAAACTATTAATATTGATACACGCAGTATCACCCTTACGCATAATATAAAGATTTTAGTTATAATTCACGGTTCATATTTCTTATCACCATATCCTGACTCATACTGTACCATTCTAGTATTATATAAGGAGAGACATTCACTAGTAGAAGCAATGATTATGTATGCATCATTGTAAAAGGGTAGGCCTAGGCCATTATTGGCCTTAGGGCATATACTTATATACTCATTGTTATATTAATAAAATATAATTATAATGTGCGATTCATTTATTATTCCGTCATATGTCCGTAAAGTGCAGATTCCACCCGTTTAAAAGCTGTGATACTGTCGAGTTATAAAGAGGTACAACACCCTGCGTTATCGGGTGCTACATGCGTGTAGCAATATCAATCTTTAGGTTTTAAATTTAATACGCATAAATTTTATAATTTGAAATATCGATTATTTTTTATTCAATGATTTGAAAAAATTGCAATTATTTATTTATGAATGAATTAATAAAATAATTTTTACCATGATTTGGGGGCGTCAAATCAATAAGTGTCAGTTTTTCTAAGTATTGTTTTAGCGGTGCCAAATTCGAAGGGTCTCCCGTCCTTTGCAATGCTATTACCAGTTCCTGAATCGATTGACTAAACGATGCCGGAGATTGCAGCTATAAACACATCAATTCGTATCAATAAAATTACAAATTTCTAATTTATATGCACATTTTATATACAAAATATTTAAGATTAACTTTTAAAGGTATTAATAAAATGTAAATTATAATACCATATTAATACCATACTTTAGAAAAGAGTATCCGCCGTTAACATGAAAATGCGATCGGAATGTGCTCTTAAATCGCTCATATTCACTCATCATTTTAACATTTTTAAAAATTTTGTTATCACATAATATATCACATTTATATATTTATTGAATTTCACATTAAATGCTTTTTGGGTATAAATGTGTCACCAAAAAAAATGCCAATTATTGTGAAATTATGTGTATAAATATTTTCTTAATATTTTTATATATTTATATGATCGTTTTTTATTTAATATAAATTATACGAAATTTCTAAGATTTTATTAATATTACAAAATATAAGTTTTATCATTGTAAAAATACGATTTTTAAATTTATTTATATCATGGTCATGCTACGTTAGGTTAGATTAGATTAGGTTAATACAGCATAGTTATGTTTATGCATATATGTATTGAAAAGTGTGTATAATGATACCATAAAACAATATTTGCATATTTATCAATGAAAACATACCTTATCTATGATCGATTGCATATGTGATTTATGTACGGTATCCCCATATAAAAGCGAAGACCATTGATCGGGTGATATCCTAAGACCCGCTTCGAGAGCGATGGACACTATTTGAGTGTCGTGCTCACGTCTTAACGCGTCATAAGAGCAGTATTCTTCTTTCAGTTGCATTAAACTCGAATTATTATCACGTTTCGTTAACTGTTAAATGATTAGATATGTTAAAAACAATAATATTTAAACATGAAAAGTGACCTTAAAGCAGCTCGCCCTATACAGTAACTGAATCACATGACCAATGGCCGTTTTGGACGCCTGATGTGGGAAGTGCGGGGATAACCTCTGCACTACGAACATGACCAACACTTTTCTCGATAATGCACTGCTATCCTCTAATGCCAATAATACTAATCTATTGTCATAATCATATTTTACAATTATTTTCAAAATATTTTTTATAAAAAATACTGAAGTACCTTAAGACCTCCTCCTGCATGGCCGGTCCTAGAAACTGACATCCTCTCGCACGGACCGCAGCCCACAAATTAGAACTGAATTCATTTATTAATACATTAATTATTTAAAATTTTAAACTTTTCATTTATCCTTTTATTTCACTTTTTAAATCCGATATGATATCAGTGATATCATAGGGTGTGTATAAAAGGATATATGAAAAATTCTTTAAAATGTTATTTTTAAATATTTTATCACATCGATAATTCATCGATAATTTACCTAAAAATTTGACATTTCATTGAAAGTTTAAAAATGAGTATTTAATAATAAAAAAGATATGAATATACCTCAATTGATGTGAATCCTGATGTTTTATGAGAATCTCTGCCAAAGCCCTTTCACCGATGGAACGGGCGTTTCTCATCGCACGTGCACGGCCCTCACCATCGACGATCTGACAGTGTAACAATGAAATGACCTTTCGTTGCATCGGACGTGATAATGATGCCGCTATAAACACATCATAATAAATTACTTTAAAATTAATTTCAAAAAAATTAAAACGTAATCATTACATTGTTGTTGCTGCGGACGTAATAAAAGCGCCAATTGTTTAATACATTCAATTGAATGATTATAAAATCGAAGATCTGAATATTCTATGCCATAATTTTTGTCTTTTGAAATATCTCTTTCTTTATGATGATATTCTTTAACAGACATGTGATATCCGGAGACAGATGTGTTCGTAATGAGTCCCAAAATCGCTTCATTTTCAGGTAAATTACTGTTAATCGATGTCTGATCGAAGGGACAGCATTGAAGAGACTGAAATGACATAACACATTAAATATATGATAAAAGATGTTAATGAATGATACCTTAAGACATGATGAACAACACGTGTGTGAACACGTCAAAGTGATGGGTTTTCTTAAGAATGAGAAACAATTAAAACATATCGGACACGAAAGGAAATCGTTTATTTGCGGCGTCAGCGGCATTATAACACTATCATCACTCTAAATACACATTCATCCTTTCATTACATAATTATTTACTCATAAATAATTCATTAAAATTCAAAAAATATAACAAAATTAATGTTTAATTTTATGATTTTCAAAATATAATGTTTACTAAAAACACACAATTTATGTTTACATATTATTTTTATGCCATAATCACGAATGCGTTTCTATGACAACGCACAGTTCTTGAATCATGGTCTTTTATCCATAGCGTTATATTGTAATTTATTTCACAATAAATACCACTTTTTGTATGTGCATATTCTACAGATATGGCAATTAATGGAAAATTATTTGTATCATAAACATTACATTACCCATTTACCTCACATTTTAAACTTAATCTTATATCCGGGGATGTGGACATTTTGACACAGTCTCAAAATATGTAAAAGTATTGTGAACGAAATAAGGGTCTTATATCCTGTGGTATAATAACCCCACGTTCACTTTGCATTATAAGAGACGGACTAAAGAGGGGAGTCAATTGGTATATCACATTACATTACAATATAATGCCGATTTACTTTATTTAATGATAATGATAATATATTTGATTTGAAATATCAATAAAATGAAAATGACAATATATGTATGAATAATCATTTTAAAAATATCACATTTTAAACATAAATATATTTCATAATAAAAAATAAATATATATTTTAATATAATTATATATAAATATACTCTATTTTTAGGCAAAAAATGGGGAAAAGTATTTTATCACCATTATTGTAATAATGAATTAATTTTTATCGAAACGTTTGTTTACACATAACTATTATCTTTTATCATATTTAAAAAATAATCATTTTTAAGATGATACTTTATATTTTAATGATATAAAAAAGTGAATGTAAACTAATTTCAGACAAACTTATTATAGGATCAAATTAGTGTACGTACATACATAAGTACATGTATATACTAATGAACGTATAATAATATAATAATGTTATATTAAATTATAATAAAAACTAATTTCATATAATTATGTTTTTATTTTAATTTTTTCATCATATAAACTATGGTGTCAATAATATAATACGTAATTACATAATGTATTATTATGAATTTACTTTTTAAGTTTTATTATAAAATTATGACATAAAATTTTATTCTTTAAAAAAATATTGCACATATTGAATTTTTTTTATTGAATTTAGATTTAGAACATATTTTAATAATTAAATTTCAAATAAATTTCAAAACGATTTTCATGTCAATTTTATAAAAAAGTTTTAAAAATTAAAATTCATAATGCATTTTTATAATTACATAATTACGGGGATAACATTTTTTAAATGTTAATTTTTTCATAAAATAAAATTACATAATAAAATAGTTTATTCGGTAAATCGCGATTTAATATGATATTATTTAATTAAACAGAGCAAAAAGTGGGCTCACATTTGTATGATCATATAAAATTTATTTAACATTTAAATTTATCCTCTATGGTGACTCAACTATAACAGTGACCATCAAATGGCAATGCCCAATTATAATGGTGATCGTGTCTAACCTTAGATTAAGTTAATTCCGATGTTATTTTATAAAACATGATGTGCTGAGTTGAAATATGTCATCGATTTTGACACAGGTCATGGTGTTCACGAGATATTGACCTTTTTGGGATCATAAAATATCACATTTATATTACCATCATGAGTATCAAAATGCTCAGAATGATTATTCATTAATAAATGTGTAATTTTTAATTATGTCAATAGAATTACGAAAAACTGACCATTTTGTGATTTGCATTTATATGGAAATCATGGATATGTCATTTTCATTTATGTCATATCCACGAAAGGTCAATATATCGCTTAAATGACATATTTGAACTTAGCGCATATTTTATAAAATGGTATCTGAATTAACTTCATCTAAGATTAGGCCGTTTTGGGCATTGTCATTTATTATTTGTGTGTAAATATTATAAATTATGAGTTTCATTTTTATAATTTTCAATATATATTTTATCATCAAAAATGATAACGTCAAAATAGAGAATCTCTTAAATGTTTGAATATTTTAATTTATTCCGTCTTTAAATTCATTTATTTTTTAAATCGAATTTTAATTTTAAAATAATATAATGACATAAAAAAGTGATGGCATTTCATTATTCCCAAAGAATTTGTAAGTTTCACACATTCCCAAAAATCACTATTCTCTGTAAATACAAAAACCTGTTCCATCACCAAAAGTTTTAAATATTAATATAATATATTTTAAATTATAATTAAATTATAAATTCATTTTATATAATTTAATTATAATTAAATAAACGAAAATATTTATAAAATTTCATATTATGACATTTACATTTATAAATAATTCGACTATGGTCAATTTGCAAATGAAAGGGCACACATTTCGTGTATGACCTAAGGTTATGTTCGGGAAAATACAGTAATAATTAGTTTTTTATGCATTACATTATTCTTAATTTTAAATCTATATTTTTATGGTTTAATATATATATATTTTGTATTTATATGATAAAACATTTAAAAAATTGTTTATAATAAACGTGACATTATTAATTACCGATTATTAAAGATAATTAATTATGATTATTAAAGAATAATGATGTGAATAACACTATTGATCAATACACATGTCAAATTTTTATTAATTTTTTTAATATTTATTAATTTCGTTTTTAATACTTATTTTTTAAGTTATAAATTATAAAATTATTTAAAAAAATTAAAAAACTAATTTAATGGCATATACATGTGTAATTGAAATTCATTTTTGAAAATTTTCTCATACGTTTTAATATAAAATTGAAATTTTTTGAGAATAATAAATGCTAAAAAACAATGGATTTTATGGGTGAAAACACAGGTCCGGGATATTGTTATTTCTATATTTATGCCCCTTTTTAATGATATTCCCTTTTCTAATATTTACGTCATTTCATTATATATTTTTCTTTTGTAATACATTTTGAGATACGAAAACATCACATAATAATGATGAATACACATGTTTCAAAGTAATAACGGGAATATCCTGTATCGTGCAGTAATGCTTTTCAATGCTATAATTAAATGTATATGTTAATCAAAAGTCTGAATAAATATGAGATTCGAATAATGAATGTTAAAGTATTTTAAGTGATCTGTGATCTGTAATTTGTGTTAACATTTCTCATAAATTTTCGTGTTTCTCTCAACTGTATCATGATCGATAATTTTTTTTTATTTTTTAACATAATTATATATAAATATGTGATTATTTTTAATTTTAAAAACGGGTTTAATGTAATACCATACGATAATGAATTTCCTAAAATTATAATTAATATGATTATTAAATATAAAATATATGCATTTAGAAATTTGATGTGTTAATTCAATAGTATTTAATTGTATCGTGAGAAATATTTAAATGTAACACTTTAACACTCTTCGAACATGTAATATTACATGAAAATAAAATTTGAAAATATATTCACAAAAAATAAAATTAAATATATTATGTTTTTAGTTATTTTTCTTATTCTCTTCAAATGCTTTAATAAATAATAAATAACTAATTTATTAAAATAAAAAATAATAAATAATTAATCGATTAATTAATTATATTTAAAAAGTAAAAAATAAAATAATTATTTTTTTACAATAATTTCGAAAAACATTTTTTAAAATCATTAATTTTTTTTATTGAATCAATTATTGGATTTTTATGCACTTTTTTTTATTTAAAATAAAATTGCATTTTATTAAAATGCGTATCTCATGCAATAAATATAAAAATTAATTAATTAAAGAGTTAAAAGTGAATTTAAAAAATAAATTTCTTTTAAAATGCCTTTAGTGTGACATAAAATTTATTATTTATTAAATTTCACTTAAGAATTATGCACATACAAAAGAATAATTTTGAAAATAAAGATAAAGGAAAGTCATTTGTGAATGTGTATATTCTCACAATAAATATATACTTTCATTAAATTAGTGTGTGTATAATGCTCACATAAACATTAATGTGGAAACATTAGCATTATTAACATATCCATTATTAAATTAAAAATGCAAATATTATATATTATATAATTACGATTAACATAGTTATTGTAACAAAGATTGTGACATTACTAATATGCCACTAATTAAGTGTCTGAAAAATGTTATTGCGTTTATGTGATATTTTAATGGATTATAAAGTAAAGGCTTTTGTTGTAGAGTAAGTTGCTAGTAAGTTGCTAGTTAAGTACAGTGTTGTTAAGTCGTTCTTAAGAATGATGTATGAAGAGAGGGATTTGAATGTGACTGTTTCTCATCGTCAACTCCCACGTGCGCATTATTTCTCATGTGCGATGGAAATTGCAATGGAAATTTTCACGTGGAAACGTAAGGAACTATTGAATGCTCTGAGAAGAATCACAGAAGAAACTTACAACCTTGAGGTGGACTAGCACTAGTCATAAAGGAATTGCACTGATGAATAACACATATGAATAGCTTGCACTTTATAACCATGTACACTATATGCATATGTATACTATAGGGACACAAATGCGTCTCTTTCCATTGTCTTTTCCATAATACATTTCTACTAAAATATACTAATATGATGCGATGACCGATTCTCATCGAAATCATACATTAGAAAAGCGCTTTTCCATTGACAATTTATGGGAATGGGGGAAAGGAGTAAAGGGAATGTGTGCACTAAAGCCACTAAAGCACGAAATTGGAAACGAAAATTTTAAATTCACGATTGTAACTGTAATCACCACAAATTAAAGCAAAAATATTCTCATCGCATATTACAATGCATTCAATATGCTTTCATTATTATTATATTATTATATTATTTGTGTTATCACTGTTTTCTCATCATTCTTTTCAATTATTTGTTGAGTGCACCAAATCGTATCCATACATATATGTACTACACATATACTAGTACCATATATCATTCGCTATACATTATTCTACATAAAATACAAGGCTAAGGCCAAAGCTAAAACAATTGTTTATGCAATCATTGTGAATGCATTGATCATCATGAAAAGTTTTGCATTCTTTAGTTAAAAAGCAAAGTGCAAACATTAAAAAAGCGTTTTCATCGTTATTTTAATCAATTTTTTTGTTTAATTTTTTATTTTTAAAGTAAATCACGATAATTAAAAAAAGTATTTATATGAATATAAAAAATTGAGTGATATGAGTTTTGAGCGGTAAAGAGATGTAACACTGAAGAAAAGAGAGCGTATTATTAAAAAGTGCGGAGCTAAGAGCTAATAAAAGTGAGGTTAACTTTGCAAGTATTTGCAAGTATTTGGGAATTCGTTTGGGTTTTAGGCTGTTGATCATCAGTAATTGAATATTGTTTCACCGGTTCTCGTGGGAACCTCTGCTGCACGTGCCAATGCTGCACGGCTAAACAGACCCAACCCATGCGGGGAAAAATGGGATGGGACATGACAATATATGGGACGAGTATGGGACGAGTATGGGACTAGCATGGCACTAGTATGGGACGAGTAAAACTGAAAATAGGAAGTGCTTTATGTGGCATTGCGATAGGCACATTTGAATCGTGATGTTTGGGACGTTCCTGTGTAAGGCTCACATTCACTAGCATTCACTGGCATTCACTCATAGATTAGTCTTTCATGGGATAGTTTCCCACGAGAAGCAGAAGAAGGTTATGATCAGGAACAGCATCGGCAAAAGTTCAGCGGAACGTTACTGCTTTAGCATTACACTTTTGCACTCTTACAATGGACGATGAAACATCTCAACGAAAACATCAACAGTGTGATAAAAACAACAATAATATCAGCAATAAACTTATTAATAATATTAATAATATTAATAATGCCAAAACCAATATCGCACACAAACTTTTAGCTGTGATCAAAAATGGTGACTTCGAAGAGCTCATGATCATCCTAAGAACAAAACCCGATCTTAACGTGTTCGTCAATGGACAAACCGCGCTTCACTATTGCCTTATCTTAGGTAAGAATTCATTTCTTATTTATTTTATTAATATATTTTATTTATATATTTTTATATTTACGTGAGAAATCTTATGCTGTGATAAGCATTATACGATATTTACAATAATAGTATATATATAGTATATGCATATATAGTGTGTTCCTATTTTAACGCTTTCAAATACAACGCTAATGTATTGAGATGTAAACATCCTTTAAAAAACTTAGCATTTTCTTATTAACCGGAAATAGGGCCTTTAACCATATTTCACGATCTTTGACATTGTCACAGCACAAAGGCTATTCACATTCAAAAATATGCTCTTAAATTTTACACTTTATTTTTTTAAACATAAATTCAGTAAAATAATTGAAAATTAATAATTAAATGTGCATATGATTTAATAAACACATAAATATTAAATGCTAAAATGTTAATAAAAATTTGAAAAAAATTTCCATTTCAATGAATGCATTTTTAAATATTTAATTCACCATTATATAGCTTTTGGCGTATATATTATTATAATGCCATAATTTAAAGAATTAATTTGATGATAATAATAATAAACGTTAATTTAATGATAATGATTGTAAATTACTCATAATTATAATTTTTGTTTAAAAAAATGAGTAAAAAAGAGAAAGAAATGAGTAAAGAGAAAGGATTAGGATTAATGATGTTAAATGATAGTGTTTACGTATGATTAACTAAAATTAACAGTGAATTAATAGGTCGTGATGTGTCGTGGTGTCGTCAGTTGATACTGAACGGAGCGAACCCCAATTTGTCGAATCACGAGGGATGGATGCCGATGCATTTAGCAGCGTACTATGGTCTGCACGAATCTATGACATACCTCATTACATGCAATAAGAACATTGATGCACACATTTTATGATTATTTATTTTTTAATTAATTTTTCAGAAATAATATCATAACGCAGCTATTTAATTATTGTATTGATTTTGAATTCGGATTTTTAATTAATTTGAAAGTTAATATATAGCAATTATAGGATTAACTTAACATTGATTTTATTGATATTATAATAAAGTGATCGTGAACAATGAGATCATAATAATTTTATAAAATAATCGTCATTTTTCTAAATTTAGAAAATTAATTTTATTAATTATCATTTACATTATTTTTTAATAAAATATTATGCTTAATTTTTGTTATATTAAAATGCATTTAAAAATGCGTAACAAATCATTGATTCATTTTTAGGAACATATTTATGTACACATTTATATTTAAAATTTATATTATTTTTAGCTTTTGACACAATACTTTTTTAATTTAAACATAATTATAAAATATAATTATTAATA
>JAQIXB010000096.1:0-28234 GCA_034697405.1 Mesoplophora pulchra | reverse complement strand
CAGAATAGCTGTCCGCTTAAAGGAGGTGTCCGCTTAAGAGAGGTGTCCGTTATTGGAGGTTTCAGTGTATATATATATATATATATATATATCGGCTAAAAATTTTATTGATAATGGTAATATACAATAACAGCACGTATAAAGGATGCCATTCACACTCTATTATTTTAATAATGAAATTCATAAAAGTATGTAATGTAAAATATATTATAGCTTTTCCGGTCAATTAAGATTCATGCACATGTAGAATGACCATAGCAATATATGGCAAACTATAAAATTTACCATAAATAAAATATTCAATAATTTATTATTTAATAAAATTCTTAAATATTATGATCAAATTTATAGTTTACTATATTATGATAATTTTACATGCCGTGTATCTTAATAAACTATAAGGAAAAACTATACATACATTAAAGTATTTTTTATAGTAAATACCCTTTGTTGCAAAATTCCCTTATAGTAAACTAATCTTAAAAATAAGTTATCCTCCTTTTAGGCTAATGTTAAACTTTTGTTATTATCCTTTGTTTTTATAAACATATAATAATCCTAATCTCCAGTGATCAAACTAAAACTGGAAGATTTGTGCCCATGGAAATTTTTGTTTCTTTTGATGATTTCAAAAATATAAAATCAATCATATTCAATGCCACATTACGTAAAAAATAGTTTTTGCCTTTTATTTTATGAATTTTATAAGCGTATGGAATAAATGTAAGAAATTTTCTGAATTTAAAAAATATTCTATATGCATACTGTTGCAATGTGCTATTGGTAATAGTCCAATATTTGACTATTATATCATTAACTTATTCTATTGAAAAAAATCTCTAACATTAGTTCCACTCAGTGTAGTATTAATTTAATAATATAAATAAATTATATATATTTTATTACTCAAAAAAATAATTATTTTTTAATAATATATATATACAGTACATTTCTTTTTATGATTTACTCTGTGCAAGCTCATGTGCTATTCTATGCGTAAACATATGTTATGCAGGAAAGCGACTGTGTGTATATATACTGTGTGTAGCTTTACTACATAACATCTGCTTACGCATAGAATAGCACATGCGCTTGCACAGAGTAAACCATAAAAAGAAATGTACTGTATATATATAAAACAATTTACATATATATGATGCGTGTCATTTGTTAATTTATATTCATATTTTTAAAATTAATTGAAATTAATATGAAAAAACATCATTACTTTTATTACATAATATATAATAAATAATGGTCTTATTAATGCCTCTTATTAATAGTATTATTTATTTTATAATATATATATATATCATTAAAAAATAAAGAGATTTAATATTTTTATGGATACATATTAATCTTTATATTAATATATTGTATGCATATATGGTGTAATAAATGCATTTTCGGATAATTTTAAGGATACTTAAATTCGTTATATTTAATTATATAATACCTCAATATTTTACTAAAATAATAATCCCTTTTTGAGTGTGATATAATAAACTTAACTGACATGTGATAAATTGAATTGGACCAAAATAGGGGAAAATGAATTCAGTGAAACTGAATTCAGCGAATCCTTCGAAGTTAAGAAATCGGAAGGAAATTTTTTATAAATCGGCTCAGGCGGAGGCAAACATTTCCTTTTTATAGGGTTTTATTAGCGCATTCACAGCCTAAAGCTGTTTATTTTTGACGATAATCAGATTGTTTTGGTGCTGTTTTGATACACTAAAAGAGGGGTGCCGTTTCCGTTAAAGAACGAGTCAATGGCATATCTGTGTAAAGATGTTATGATGCATTTATGTCGACGTATCACATCATTTCATATTTTAGTGTTTTTAAAGTTTTAAATGTAAAAATATTTAAAATCAGTGTGATGCTGATACTATCTTAATATGTAAAAAGCGATTATCGATTATTTTTCTCAAATATTTTTTGAATTATATAAACACGCGCATGTATACTATACAATTGTAATCGTTTGAATCACGCATAAAAAAGCTCTTTTCTTTTTTGACCATAAACTATAACTATATAATTCACACGTATGAATTCAATTGAACAATTCAATTGTTATATTGTACTTTTCGAGTATTTCCCATCCTTTGAATGGGAATGACGAAAGAAAAAAGTGAGTATAATATATATCGAATGATATGTATGATAAATCTTTGTGTTTACCAATATATACAATAAAATAGTATATAGTTTTAGTAATATGTAATTGATATTATAACATAATATATATAAAATATATTTAACACAATGAACAATGATATAGAAAAATGAATGTTGAGCTAAACACTGAGTCAAATTACATTCGCATGAATGAGTCTCAACTGAAGCTTATCAGTTTGTCACTAAAGTCCATCTTTGGTATGTCTCTTATAGACATATATAACTAATAGTTTACTAGTACTACTAGTAATACTACTTTTACAAACGCGCTATTCCTTATATTCGTTTGACTCTTATTCAACTCTTCGAAACACTGACTATGGCTATGGCTGTTAAAGCTCTGCATAGGGATTCAATTCTCCTGAGATGCGTCATCTCAATGGTTCACTATGGTTCACTGCAATGGCATCACTATCTTTTGCTTACTAAATACAGCATGGAATTTTCTCTCCCATAGTGTCAGTCATTCGGCATTAGCTCTGCACCATGCTTATCTGTTATTATCCCATTTTCGGCATTTATTTTCCCAATTAAATTGCATTATTAAAAGTTACAATTAATTTTCTACATTAACATAAGTAAATGATTTCATTAAAATTTTAAAAAATGTTTATTAAAAGTATAGAGCTCAATTTATGGCATCATTTTAAGTGAATTTTGAAATTATGTATTATAATAAATTAATGCACTGCCCTTTTATTAAATTACGAAATATAATTATATAATAATTAATGTAAAATTAATACGCATGCATATAAAGAGCAAATTTTATAGCATAAAAGTAATGAATTTTTTTTAAATAAATGCTTAAAATTGAGAACAGTATTAAAAGTTTTGCTATTATTTAGTTTATAGTTTATATGATAATAAAACACTCGCCTGAAATGCCATCATAGGTCCACCAAAAATTCCAATCACCATACGATTCTATGAAAAGAGATGGAAAAAAGAGATGAGAAAAGTTAAAGCGATAGAATGTAACACAATAGAATGTGATACTGATAAAGGGAAAGTCTAAATTGGAAAAGAGTATAAAGGGATCGATTCCCGTGTCATATATTACGCGGTCATCTGCGGCCTTAGGGACTCTCTTTTATTTTCACACATTTACTATTTGTGACGGTATTTTTCACCTGAATTTAAGTTTTATTATTAAACTTTAGAGACATTATTTTACAATTATTATGAGCAAAAAATTAAAATTCATTTATAAATATCAGAAATTTTTATTGATAATGCAATAAAAGTAAATTAAGGTTCACTTTAAAATTAAGATAAAGTTAAGTTAATATAATAATTGTATAAATGTGGCCGTAAACTAAGATTATGAAACTAATATTGTGAGTCATTCAGATATATGCCTCAATGTAAAAGTGTCAACAAAATATAAGAGAAAATATATATGATGTGAAAATAGTCGGAAATGACAAATTTTGGTCGTTGTAAATGAGTATTACCGACAAATATTGGCACATTCAATAGTATAAAAGTTAAAATTAAAGCATAAAATAGGCTATATTTTTATTTTAAGTAACTTTTACTACATGCATAAGCTAGTATATGCAGTGTATGCAGTATACGTAGTGTATGCAGTAAATTTACTCAAATGTTTGAGCGAAGCACAGGAAAGTGAATATTTCAACATAGAGAATGAACATAAATTTGGTATTACATTTGCGACCATTGAATTTTACTTTCATTTTTATTTGTTTTGTCAGTTACTAGCATTTTATGTACCATCATTGCATTTAATTAAAACGCTAATTGTACTATGCAATGTTCAACTTCAGCCATAGTAATACCATAATTGAAGTTCAAAGAATGGAATGTTTCAATAGTAGAAAAGTTGTCTATTGATTCTTTGCAATATAAATATATAATGGCAAATAATATATTAAGCGCGTATGAGAAAAATATACACATATGAACTATTGCAGCATTCTGCTCATTAAAACCAATTAAATTCAAAAGCATATTATTATTAGTTTTATAAACGTATTAACTAAAAATAAATTTTAATCGTTTCTCCGGTAATATATTATTAGTTTTAAGGCATTGATAATTACTAAACTAACTTATGACTGATGGTCCTATGACAAGTTTAGTGCTTATTATGAACTAAGCTAAGTTAATGATAGTAATAAATTTACAATTTTATAATTAGCTTTTGTCTTTAAAAATGATGTCAGATAATTCATGGCATTACTTTCTTTATAAACATAAAATAATAAATGTCATGAGCTCATTATTGACAATCAAAATTCATTCACAATATGTCTCCATAATGATACTCATTAAATACTTTTAAAACATATATACTATGATTTAATGCATATTTCGTATATTAAATTGAAAACTTTAATTGTTTTATTATAATAAAAATAAAATCATATGAAATGTAATTAACACACATATTTTTCAATGGAAAATGCATATATTGAGTATTTTATTTTAGCATACCTTTTTTCAATGATATAATAATTTATCATTATATCATTGTTATATCATTGTTCGTGTTTATAGCCGTTTTTTAAAAATCAAAAAGTAAATTGTGACAAAAACAGACTTTAAAAGTTGACATTCCAACGATTGCCTGAATTATAAGAGATATATAATGTTTTATATAAAACATGGATATAGTGCATTTTCTGCTTTAACTTTCATTTCTTTCTTTTAATACAGTGCTGTCCCATTATCAGTGCTGATCACACGTCCTTTTCTCACTAATGTATTGATGCCTTTGAAAGTCTTAAAAAAGGTTTAATAAAAAATTGTTTCGAATGTACATTTGAGCAATGCTATTGCCATTGCATAATGCTTATGTTTCAATGCTATTGTGTTGTACTGTTAATGACTTTAGTGCGATACAATGGTATGAAATGATGGTATATTGTTAGTTAAGCGTCAGCTGTAAATGTGCGCCGCGGGTGTTTTCTCTTTGAAATGCCAAAAAAACATTAACAGCACTTCAGGTTTAATCACCTGCAAATATCCATTTACAAACGGAATATAAAGGATTTTTACTGTACTTTTACTATGCATTAATTCTCTCATCCCTCTTATCTGAGCTGAATTCATTTAGTGTTTAAATGTGATTTGCTGCTAATTAAAGTACATTCGAAACTATCTGAGGCCTCTGCTTTATTATATATTCAATGATCTGATAATAAAATTAATATGCATATGCAAAATTATTCAAACATTTTACTTTTATATATAAAATACGAAATAATTTTAAAAACAATTGTATTATTATCGAAGAATAATGCAAAGAATATTTTATCGTATATATACTAAAAATTCACATTTATTTATTCTTAAATATAATCCATTTTCTTTTTGTCTTTTTTTATATGATCATCATCATCCCGCGCATAGAGTGAGTATCTCAAAAGTGTAATTCTGTCTAAGATTTAATAGATTTTCTTTTCCCTAAAAATATATCAAATATAAAATGGAAAACCGCAGTATTTTGACAAAAATGATCTGATGGTGCCATACAAATATTTTTCTTTTACAGAGTTTTGTTGTCGATTGAGCAGTGTGCGATCGAATGATTTCATTGGAGAAAAGTTCAAAGGAATGGAAAAAATAAGAGAACGAAAAACGGAAAATGAAATGAAATGTGAAACTGAACATAGTGTGATGAAATGAATTATCGAATTTATGTCTTTTTATAAAAATTCAAAAATTCATTGTTACGATGAAACTAAAAATCGTAATAAATTTCGCAGTAATATTAGCATTAATATAGTAGAGCATAGTAGAGCATGTTTGTACATTTTTTATGCTAACTTATTTACCCTCTCAACTGTTTAGTTATCCCATATATTTGACTAACACTGCTACTTTTAGTATACTTTTAGTACACGAAATGAAACTCCCTTTCAGCACAACACATTTTCTATATGCATCTCTTTGCATTGAATTGGAGCCTCATCGTGTTCATTCGCATGTTTTATATGTTAACGAAGTCACGCAAAGTACTTGAAAAACCAAATATAAAAAAGGTTGGAACTAGTATAATACTAGTAGTATTACAGACGAAATAGCGCTTTCGGAGCTATAAAAAAAGGTTCATTGAAATGCATGTATCATATTCCTGTCGATTCGAAAATATATGTATGAAGCGAAATGGTATTACCCCCCACGTACAGAACATTCATTTCTGTTCAGTAATAGTGGAAAGAGGAGAATATCTCAATCGATATATCATTACATACTTATAATAGGGTCAAATGTGCATTGAGTCTCAGCCAACCATATACTAACCACAACAGGCAAAGAATATATACTTTTTGGAAGCATCAACTGAAAAGAGGCATTATATGCGCCTCACTTAACACTAAATTGGCTCAATGGCGATGATGATGACTAAAAGAAGATTTCAGTTGAATCAGACTTAAAAGGGAGTCTCATCCCCGTTCCAATGCAATCATCCGTTCTATTATTTCATACAAAAAACTTACCCCTAAACACGAATACATTGTGTAAGATTTACTTTACGATTACCTTTGAAAAACCCCATATCACGCAACAATACCATCGTCAATAAGTTCTTTAGTAATTATGATAAATAATGGCACATTTCGTTAATTTATTATCATTTTAATTATCATGTGATAACACACACTCTTTCTCTATAATAAACTTTTCTCAATGAAAGTGAACAATGAATGCATTATAAACATTTATCACAAATTTAAAGACAAAAATAATATATTAATGTGATGATATGATTTTAATGTAATATTCATTAAAAAGAATATTCATTATTTTATTCATGATAAAGAACAATATAATAAATATAATAAAATTACTGATGATGAGAAACATGATGCTAAAAGTGCATTTCAAAATGAGAAAATATTAATGTAAAGAATGATCATATGCTAGTACATTAGTTAGTATGTATGTATATAATTTACATTCGTTGATTTCATTAGTTGCGTGTTGAAAATTGTTGCAAATATTAGTAGGACATTGGGGTATATTTGTCTTTTAAGAGAGAGAATTATGTGCGCTGAAAATTAAAATTGAAAAATGCATAAAACACGTCACATTAATACTAAACGAACGGTTAATTAACATTCTGAATTCATAAAGAAAAACCTCAACAATTACATTATGAGAATCTCATGGGGACTAAAGTGGAATAAAGTGCATTTATACCTTCAAATTTCGTGTCAATTATCAACTTAAATACGAAACGCTACAATCATATATAAGTAACAAAAGTGAAAATTTACATTTATAATGTGCTGTTTTTGTTGAATAAAAGGCCGTGGGACATTAGGATAAAAATGAAAATAATCTTCAGCTTAACTCACATATACATAGAAATAAACGTACCTCTTAATGTGCTCAAAAGCATGATGAATAGTATTTGGAGAGCGGTGATCATTTTCCCATTCGGCATTACACATGTCTTCATGTTCTTCATATTCGAGCGTTATTCAGCTTTACTTTTCTCTTCAAAACTTTATATTAACAGAGTATATTAAGCTCAGTGCTAATATTAGTACAGATACTTTTCACTATCGAAACAATTGAATACTTTTAAAACATTTATTTATAACATTTTAATGTAAAATGATTTTTGTAAAATTAATTTTTTATCATTTATATTTAAATGATTCGCATCTCTCAAATCATGTGTGTAATGTGTATGTATGTATGTATGTGAGAGAATTGTGCATTGAAAATAATCGTTGAATCCGATGTCTCTCTCTTTCTGCTTTATTTATTGATCCGTCCGATGCTGACGATATTTGCGCGCTTTACTAACCAATCAAAGGACGTTAACTATGCACTCCATGTACTAACTCTGTTCCCTCAATTCAAAACTATGGAACTATGAACACAAAAAACAGAAATGAGATGCTGAAAGAGAAAACTTTTATTTCTTTTTCTCACTTTATTATAGTTTATTTCTATTATCGTTTTCATACCTGACTCAAAGCGTCACTTATATTTTCGGCATCTTTATCTTTTCACACGTACAATAACTCGCATTTTCAGTGTACATCTGTTGGTGACATTCACAATGACATATCCCTTAAAGGAATGAGTCAAATCGTTGTTTTTCCATTCCTCATCGGCGTGTATTACTCTTCAGACATCAGTATATTGCATTTTGTATGTGTCCCATCATCATGACAGCATCATAAATTGTCAATTTCTTTTTGTATCTGCTTTTTTATTTTCCACTTTCTCCTTTTATGTTTAGTTAATAGTTAATAGTTTTCCGGCTTCAAAATGTTCACATGACTTTTTTAATTTAATTTGTTTCTCAGTAATTTCCCATCTGAGAAAAGAAAACGCATAACAAAAGTATTACGTGGAAAAAGGTATCGTTTTGTAAATTTGCAGCGCACAAAACTAATAGAATGGGCCCAGAAACGTGTAACATCGAAATAAAACTGGGCTCAGGGGTATTTACTCCTCAATTCTATTCCACTATTAGTATACACACTCTCTACACCATTGTAACTGCATTATTTCACTTTAATCTTAAGATTGCCGCTCTCTATTCTTTCTCACTATTCACTGTTATTGATTATACTATTCTTTTTGCTCATTCCGATCCTCCCCATCAAATCTCTTCCCTTTAATTCTCTCATTTCCTTATCATGTGCCAAAATTCCAACATATGAAAGATTAGAAATTATAATAATAATAATAACAATAATATAATGCACATATAATTGGATGCGCAAAATGATTGTTCCGAACATTAATGTTGATGAACATGATCATTAATGTGAAAGATGAAAATCACCTGAAACTGGACAAATGCTTATCATCAAATGCTAGTTTTTTTAGTAAACGCAATAATATTCATCACAATCTTATATATCATTGAAGGATAAGAAATGAAACTGTTCATTATTAGCCTTTCAGTGGTTGAAGATGCAAAGATTACTTCAGATACTAGTTATATTGAGTAATTTATGGGCAAAAAGAACGGGCATACGCCCATCAAAAAGAGAAAATGCATCGGAATCAGATAACGCATGAATGCACTTTTCAACAATGATCGGACATCAGTACTCTCTCTAAAAGTGAAAAACATTCATAAAATATTTGAATGAATATGTGAGGAATTTTCTTCAGTAATGCATTCATCATTCATTGATGTGTAATTTATTAGACGCGCATTAAACATCGGATTGATTATTGTACGATACTGATATATGCTGAAAATGTAATTTTTGCATATCCACAGTTTTCATATGACAATGTATGAGCATCATTTTTGTCTGTCACTTTTAAACACACCCATGAATTTTAGAGTCAAAACATTTTGAGAGAACATTGACACAGACATATCACGATGGTGCATGATGATGGTACAATGGATATAAATTAAATTCGAAAATACTAAATATACATTCATTGTATAAACTCAAATTATGTAAATTTTTATATTAATTTTTATAATATGAAAAATCGATTTTTATGTTATCGTTTTGTCGATCTTTAATCAGAATGTAAACTTTTAGTGAATATTAGTGAATACCTGTGCCAAATTGGCTTTAATATAAAGTATTCATTTGAATGGAGTAATATTATAATGCTTATACATTGTATAACGCTAATAATACTCCTCATGCTTTAGCAGTATATTATGTTTTTCTGTTCAATAATATTCATTTGTCAAACGGCAGTTAATTTATAGCCCTCTTTTGCGGATCATTATTCATTTGCTGCAATACTGATCTCTTTGACTTATTAAGGGGTATGTATGGGGAAAAGTAAAAGCAGTGTGAGAATACACGCAAAACACTACACATCACTTGTTTGTTATCAGAGACAATATGCCACTTCTATTACTTTCAAAGGACAGTCAATTCTGTGAAAAAACCAATCTATGATGAGCTATTAACTGTGCCTACTTTATACGTGTTACTTTTACAACAGAAACTATACACTATTAATAAGAACATAGCACTTTCATGTACTTTCATACATACTTTCATACATGTACTCTTTATACTTTATATATTTGCATATTAAATCGTTTACCATTCAACATACGGTTGGCATTTATGTATTTTTATTTATAATAAATTTGATGCCCGCAGCAGAGTCTCCGCTTTACACGATTCAATATAAAAGCTCATTTCAAACGTTTATAATAAATAACTCACATGACTATAATTAGCGACTGAATAACATTGTGTACTATGCATAGTACTTTTTTATATCAATATATAATACTATGTCTTATGAAAGAACCGCATTATGCTTATTGCATAGTACATATAACTGTATATAAAAGTATGTACGTATAAAAGTAAAATACATATACACATATACAAGTATATGAAGTTCATATTATAGTGGTTTAATGCATAGAATATACTTTTTGAATGTGTCTCCATACTTTTTTTATGGTCTCTAAAATGAGTTATTGATTATTTCATAAATACAGCTTTGAATGTTATACCGGAGATGCTTTTCTCGTTAAAGATGATAGACATGTGCCGAATATACTGTTTCCACGATTCCAATACAATTGTCTGTCCGTGCCTTTTATGTGCGCTCATCCTATACTTTCAGCACAATCACTTTATTACTGTTAAAAAATGAATTTCTCACCATTATCTCAATATATGCATAATCCTTTATCATCATGCAAATGCTGTGTATTGATAATATATAAGCCTTTTATAGATATAAAATTATTCTACCGAAATGCACAACGAATATATAATCAAAAACTACTATTTCATGTCATAGCATTATACATAATTTTAAAATGTATTTTTTATTATTCTTTCCATTTATATATTTATATATAAATGTGTTATGTTTTTACCATTTTATAGATGTGAATTTTTTCAAAGATGATAAATTCATACCCACAATACATGGTTTTACTGTTTTTTTTAGTTAATATAAAGTTTTCAATTTTTAATTCATTTTAAAATAAGAATTATTTTTCAGTTCAATGGAAAGTTCAATGGAACTTTTTCATGCACATAATTAACTATATATAAATATATATCATATTCAATTGTATGGTATTCAATGATGAAAACCAAACATTTCAATAAAATGTGTGTCCACATTATTAATATCCATGAATTGACTCTGCAATGAGCGTGAGTTTTACAGTTTCATTCTATTGTGGGAAATCATATTTATTTTTTGTTTTGATATTTATTTAATAAATGATGTAAAATAATATATTGTGACCGCACACGCATGTAACTTTAGGATCAATGAGATATTTGTCGATACGATGTCATTGTATTATATACATTGATGAGTTTTCAATCTCTTTTGAGTACGTGTATATCAGCCCTAAAAGCCCCTTCACTGTCATAGTCCGTCACAATAAAAACATGATACAAATATCATACACATATAGTATATATACATGTATAGTATATACACTCTCTGAACGTGTATTATTCAATTGTTCGCTGCATATTTCTCATATATACCCTCAGAACATTTTCTTCTCATTTATTATCATTGCCCTTTACAATTCTTTCAATGCCTTTACTCTGCAGCCCTTAGTAAACATTTCGAGTAAAATATAGAGATAGGCATTTATTTAGGTTCAGTCTATTTCTAGTTTTCAAATGTCATTATTCGAGTTATAGTTTGCGCTAACTATTACTTGTGAGTACTCAGCATTAATTTTTGAGTAAATAGAGATATTCACCCTATTCAATGATATTGGATGCAAAATATTCATATAGTTTCTAACTTTCCTTACTTTACATTTACTTGCGTTTTACTGCTTAAATAAATAGAAAGTGCATCGCAGATTATTCAATCTTTGCCTGTGTTTGAGGCAACTCTTTCCCATGGTAAAAGCATTGATGATGATCATTTATTATGAGCTCAGTTCAAATTAGAGGCATACGGTGTGTTCATTTAGTGAAAAGGCGTGTGTTGCATATGTCCCGCAACGAATACAAATGATACAAATATACCGTCATGACTTTGCTATTCTCTATGGGCACAAAACTTGAGCTTTGGTTGAGCCTCACATGTCTTATCATATTAATTGCATTTTCTCATGTTTAAAGTCTCTCAATAGTGTATCCAATAAAATGGTTGTGTTATTTTTCTGTATATATAAATATATATAAATTATTCTTTTTACAATTGTTGTGGATTCATTCATTCACGGTTTTTAGTATTATTATTATTATTTTTATTTCATTGTGAGAGTTCATCCAATGTTTGCGTTACGAATTTCTATTTTCATTCAGTATATATTTGGATAACTTTAGCTCACATCAGTTTATATTATCCCTGTCTTTGTATAATTCACTAAACATACTAAACACAGTTAGTGTTTAGCGTTCATCATTCTTTTTATTTTTGTTTTATTCATCATATTTTCCTAAAGAATAAAGATTTCCTCAAAATTCATATATGAAATAGCGAAAGATATTGGACTAAACCTGAATGTATCATTCATCATTTTCTGCTGTCACATCACTGTTTGGCACTGCACTGCATACATAATAACATAGGGTTTTATTATATACAATAAACTCTCTTTGGTATAGTCAGGTTTAGTATAAAAACAGGAGAAATGGTCTCTGAGGAAAAGTTTTCAGTGAACACCAAAATGCCTCGAGATGGTGGCAAACAATATTAGCAGAGTAAACTTTCACTATATCTTAAGTTATCTTAAGAAATAAGAAACACTTTTACAAGACTTTGCAACATTCATAGCATTGAGTAGCAAACAGAGACTAGTAACTTGTATAGAGGTGGAGTTATAACTGACAGATTATGATTAATGATTTTCGGATCGTATAATATACCAATTTGATCCTTAGACCCTTTTACTTTTTTATCCTAATGAAGGACAATACACTACTAATTTGGCACTGTTTTTCTTTTATGTGATCTCTCCCAAAACCCGGGATAATCAAATCCAACGTATTAAGACTTCAGTCATCATTTGACATTAGTTTGTATTGACAATGATTTTAGTTATTATTTAGTTTTTTGTACATTTTTTCAAACGCCATGAGATTAAAGAGCTGTAATAACTTTTGATAAAAGACATTTCCCAAAAATAATAATTTTTTTTATCATTGGATTATATTTGATCTAAAGTCTAAGTATATACATGATTATTCCTAATCTCATATTATTAGCATCATTATTATTATGCTTTTATTATTAATGATGTTAATAATAAAAAATTAAATAAATAAAATTTTAAATTCAAATAAAAAATAATAATGAAAATGATAAAAGCATTTTACATTAAATAATATGATTACTAAAAAGTTTATTTGAACTTTGCTTTTATTTAATACTTCGTTTAACTGTTGTATTGTAAATAAATGCAGATTTATAATACATTTTTATTTACAGATTTACAATGCATTTTTATAACACTCTTTCATAATATAGTATCAAATTGGGTCCCTCTGCTTAGTTTGGTAGTGACGTATTCATGCATAGTATTGTATATATTAAAATATAAATTTTCTAGTTATGATTATATTTATGATTTAATGATTAAAATACATTATATACATAATTATTAGGTTAATGCATAAGTTCGCTGGATTCATGTTCGCGCGTCAATAACTCAAAATCCATGTGTTCCTTTGCCCCCCGCATGGTCTGAATGACTCATAAGAATCATGAACGCATCATAGTGAAAAATTTTTTTTGCTCATTTCTGCCTTCCATTTTCCCGCTCAAAACATAGACCCAAAAAAATGCATAGTTAATTATGTTTACTTTTGTATTTTAACTATAAAATAGGCAAAGAAAATTATGTGCGTGACCTCTAGAGATGCTGTTGTGTCTTTAGACATGTGTGAAAAATGATTTAGGGGCTTTTAAAAGTTCAAAATTTTGAGACTTTTACGTAAAAATAGGGCAAAATCAGGTTAAGTTAGGTTTGGTTACAATAAAAAGCTATTTTAGAGCTCGGATGGGATGTTCTGTTGCCCCCTGCGTACTCTTCCGACATTGTACCGTCAGATTGTAACCTTTTTCTGTCAATATACTTCGGATTTTGTGGACACGGAACTTGAGAATTTCTCAAAATGTGAGGACGTCTTTTTCAAGGTCCGCCGAAGAGCCCCTTTTACCGCGGCATTCAACTCTTACCATAACGTTAGGGAATAGTTGTTGAACACAGCGGTTCTTTATTTAATAAATATATATATATACCGAACATGTTTTTTTTACTTTTATATCAGGCGAAAAAATCAAGCGAATTTATGCATTAACCTAATATATTATAATGCCAATACAATGCATTGTTAATATTTATATGTATATAATATATTTTGTAGAAAAAGTGGGTCCAAAAAAATAATGTAAATATAAAAAATAAATAAATTTATAGATTAAAATGTTAAGAAAGTTATACGTGTACTAAAACCACAAAATCCTCAGCTGATTTTGGTTTATGAAACTTGAATAATCGGTTATAGTCTTTGAGGGTTCGGGTGACCAATTTTAGCCTATTAAATGATACCTTAAATAATATATTGTGAAACTCTGAAAAATAACCTTTTTTTGAGCATATAAATAGCAATTAATTTAATAATGTAATATGATGAAAATAATAAAAAAAATTAATTTTTTTAAAAATACCGTTTAATGTTAAATCTTTGGAATTATTAAAAGACAAAATACATCAATATATGTATTGATTATTTTGTATATTTTATAGGTTTTACTGTATTTTATTTTAACTGCAAACGAAGTGTTACATAAGTAAGATAATTGCAGTTTCCTAATGTTAGACTGTTTACTCCGATTTCTTTCAAAATTGGCAATGGTCATATGATAATTAACAAAGTTAAATGCTGAAAAAGTATCAAAATTATTATTATTAAATGCATTTTTAAAAATATATTTAATTATAATTAACATTATACATTGTATATAATAACGATAGTTTTGGTACACTTTCATGTTTTTACTTTATAATTATCAATGATAATATATCATATGATCATTGCAAATTGAGAAAGAGTTTGGAGTAATTATAAAAACCATGAATAAAGGCTGATTTTTCAAAACAAACTTAAGCTCTTACAGTTAAAAAAAGGTTTATAAGAGATATTTTGTAATTGAATAGGGATATGATTTTGTTTTTACATACGGCCGAACAAAAATTACGTTTAATTTATTTTCAAACAAGTTAGACATTATAAATATACGTCATAAATTATTATTATTATTATTATTAATTATTATAAATAGTAAAATACCCGATTACGCCAATTATATTTTATTTATATAATTCATACACGTATTTAAATTTCCCGATCTCTTATAACCCCAGTATTTTATTATTTTTTTAAATTATGCATATAATTTAATGATTTTATTTTAAATTTACTTAACATATATGCACAAATGACATGCGCAGATGTTTAATTAAAATGAGCATTTACCTTACTTACACTAGCATGCCGGTATACCCAGAGTTATGTTGCAGCATTTACTTTATACCGGCCGCTATTTGTGCGGGAATACGGTATATTGGAAGAGGGGTCCTTTTAATATTTAGAATATATTTGTTTTTTTCTTTACTTTTACCCTTTGATTTTTTTACAGGAAATTTGATAAGAAATTTGCTGTCGAAATACATCCAAAAATACAGAATGAAAAATTGAGGTCATTCGGTATATAAATTTGGCATTTTATTAATTTATATTTTGTTTTAAAAATGATAAAATAAAACATTATAATCAAATGTTAAATTGTAATTTTATAGCTCATAATAAAAAGTATATAATAAATAGTATATTAGTGTATAAAGGAAATAAGAAATAAATCCTTTTGTATAATACATTTGTTTTTATATGTTTATATATTAGTGAATTATAAGTGAATTTCATAATAAAAGCATCACATGAAAGTTAATATTTCTTTAGTTACATTTTAAAAAATAATTTATAACACAATGATCCCATTGCGATTTAAAATTTATTCATTTTCTAAAATACGCAAATAAAAGGTTCGTATGATTTAAGCTTTACTATGATTTAAATTCATAACATTCATATTGAGATGAATCGCATTTCTTTATATATAAATATATATAATACTTTTGGGGATTTTTATTTTACATTTCAGATAAAAGAATTAAAATAAAAATGCTATTATCATGTATCAAATAATACTCTGTAACCATATAAGTCACTAAAGCAATTTTTGATTAAAATTTTACAGTGATAACTTTTAACATTACGCATTATCATTTATTAAGAATATATTATGCCTCAAACTTTAAACTAAAATCTATTTTAAACTTTAAAATTTTTAAATAATATTTTAAATATTATTATAAATTATAACATAATATATTCATATTAAAGAAGTGTTTGCATATCCGTATTAATGTAATATATGTGATTAATGATTTATGTTATTAATTATATATCAATAATTATAGATTCGAATATATTTCTCTAAAACCGTTATAATAATAACTATTTTTTTCGAACGGTGTATTCCGATATCGCCTACAAATATTTGGTATATTTTGATCATTCAGGAAATAACTCAATCATTGATACATTCGTATATTCTATTAATATGATTAACATACTGTAGTGTATGTATTTTATTATTGCAGTGTATACCGTTTTACCTCACATATAAGACCGGGTCTTATATCGCGAGGGGTGATCAATTTTTCAATTTAAAAAAGTGCTCATTTGAATGGTCTTATACCTCGAGGTATAAGATCATTCACTCCAAACCTCGCGATATAAGACCCGGTCTTATATGTGAGGTAAAACGGTATTATCTTTTATTGTATTTATATATGAAGAGTGCTCAAAATGAAGCAATTATTTTTAAAAGATTATATCATGAAAGGAAAAATAACAATATTTAAAAAGAGCTTAGAATTTGCTTATTCCCCCCTGCATCTGAAACCGCTTTTGTTTTACATAAAATGGTGAGTTTTTACGGGAATTAGAGTATGAAAAGTGAGTTATAAGTGCTGTTTTAAGTGATTATATAATATATACATGTAAATGTGTTTGTATGTGAGGGTTAAAAAATCTCAAATGAGATTTATATTTATATGACATAGTCAGGGTGTCCAATTTGAGACAAATGATTTCTTTCACTTAAAAGATATCAAAGAAATATTTTATATATTACATCCATATCTGTAAAATATGTGACGTTTTTGCCAATTATAATTTTGCATCTTTTGGGACTCTATGACTTTTTTGCATATTTTTTCTCTTTTGGTGTGTTTTTTGCCTTTTTTAAAATTTGAAGCATAAAACAATTTTGCATTTTTTTAAATTAATTTTAAAGTTTAATAAAGAATTTTGAATTTATATGAATTTTAAAATTTACATAAATAATACTTATTATTAATTTAAATGTATATATTTTTATAATAAATCATTTTTATTTTAATATTTATGTTTTAGGATTTTGACATAAGGATTTTCCGTTTGTGAATATTGATAAACACAAATACATTTTTATAACAAAAGAATTACAGTAAAACCTCTATAAAGAAAAAACCTCTTTATGCCGATAAAAATCATTTATGATGTCATTCTTACAGAAGTTTTACTGTATTATTAACTCGATAATTATATGATATTAAATGTATTTCTTCCAAATTAAAGAATGGAATTTTCCTCTATAATTATTGAAATTAAAGCACAAAGAACAGTACTACAGTATAATGCTATTCTCTAAGAAATTTTCATTTTTTACTATGAATTTATGTAAACATAACAATGAATGTATTTTTTAATAAATGTTAAATTAACATTTTTTTAAAGAAAATTTATTTTCATTTTCTAGTATCAGATGTGAATGTGGAATAATATTAAAATATTATGTTAAAATACACTGAAAAATAATGTCATTCTCCAAAATTCAGTCTCAAATTTAAATTGATTTATATTTTTTATGTCTTTGAATATGAAATATTTTATAAACAGTGTATGATGTGAATTTAAATGCGAAAACTGCATATTCAGCAAAGCTCTCTTTTTATAAAGTAGTATATGATTGGAAAAAGGGAATAAAAGAAAAAAGGAAAAATAGAAGAAGGGAAAATGGGAATTAAAGGAAAAAGGGAAAAAAGGGAATTATTATTATTTTAAAATTGTTTATTTTCTTTAATTTATATCATAATAATTTAATGTTATTAATTTTTAATTACAGGCAAACCTCTCGAACTAATCGATTGATAAAAAGGGCCCCTTTCGTAATACGGAGGTTTTTCTCTTCAAAGAATACGAATTTTGATAATTAATGATATTTTTGACACTCTCTGTACATATATTTATATATATTCAAAAGAAATTTTATGAAAAAAATAAGCGGATGATATTACAGATTCACCAAAATATCGGCCAAAATAGAGAATGACAATTTAAACTCTAAAAATTCTTATATTTATGAAGACATTCACTATAATATTATTTTTAAAGAATATGATATATAATATATTATGTGCATATCATATGTAAAAGTTATGAGTTTCTATATATTGCGAAATGTAAAAATAATTACTCATAACTTTTGCATACGATAGTAATTATGCATTAACAATTGCATAAACACACTATAAACTTATGTTACATAAACTTTTTCAAAATGATGAATAAAATGATGGAAAAACAAAACGTTTCTAAAAATATAAATTCATAAATATTTTCACTGAATTCATATACATTCACATGTATATTTTGTTTGTGTACAGTATAATCTGAATCTATCACCGCCTCTACCATTAGCACACTCTCATTACTATTCTCATGAATCATGATTATGTATCAGAGAATCTCTGAAAGAGATATATCATATCTGTCCCCTCACAAAATGCCCACACCCAAAATGCCCACAAAATTTAGGTAAAACATGAATGCATAATAAACATTTAATAATATAAACAAATAATTAACAAAATTATAATATTATAAAATATAATAATATTTTATAATACTCAATAAGAATTTTTTAAAAATTAATTATTAATGTGAAAATATTGAAATCAAATTTGAGGGAAACTAAGATATAAGCGCCGATAATGTAACATTTCATTTAAGAGTCAATTACTGTTTCTCTTTTTCCTCTTTATTGGTTTTGTCTCATTTATTCAATTTTTTGTCCTTTTTTCTCAATTTCCCAAATTTAAGGATATTTTTAGCATATATTAGTTTATTTTTATTAATTAATATGACATTTTTATCATATATTCTAATAAAGTTAATAATGTAATTTTTATCTTAATTCTATTATATTTTTGAAATTCCCGGGAGTCAGGGAAGTCTGGGAATTAGCACATCTTACTTTGTTTTAATATTTTTATTTTTAAATGCTTATATATTCTTAATTTACCTAAAAATGCCATTAAAATACCATTTAATATGCAAAATTATAGTTAAATATATAATTAAATGCATAAATAAAATCACTAAAATTTCCTTTTTTTGAAAAAATTTTGCATCGTAAATGGGAATGGGGAAATTGCATATGTTAATTTTTTAAATTTATTTTATAACTTTTAACTTTTAAAATATAAAAATGTAACACATAAATTAAAAAGAAAAATCAAATTTAAATCGAAGATATATATATTATATAAATGTTATATTTACTAAATATTAATCAAAATCCTGAGCATGCTTAAGCATTAAGCATTAAAATGACGCAAAAGTGATGCGCAAATTATTTCTTAAAATAGATTTAAACATTCATTTTGTTTAAACTAAAATTTAAATCGTATTAAATTATAATTAAAAAGTGAATTATAATTATAAATTAAAAGTGAATATTATGGAACGAAATGAAAAGGATGAGAAAATAGGTCATGAGCAAAACGAACTCTTTGATTCAATTGAAAAAAAGGACTATGATGTACTAAAGCAATTACTAAGCGGAGGACGTGATGTAAATACGTGTGATAATGATAATTATTCATTGCTTCACATGGCTATTGATTATGGCGATGAAATTGCGACTAAAATATTGTTAGAAACTAATGGCGTTAATGTTAATATAAAGACATCATTTCACGAACTGACACCATTGCATTTCGCGGCTCAGGACGGCCGAACTAATTTAGTACAACTCTTAGTTGATCATGGTGCAAATGTTAGCGTAACAAATCACTCAAAATGTACGCCGCTGTATTTTGCAGTATGCGGTAATCATATCGATACGGTACGTTTACTCATTTCTAAAGGTGCCGATGTTAACATAAGAGATTCAAATCGTATATCACCGTTGCTTCAGGCGGTTTCTATTAATACCATGTTAACTAAGCTATTGCTGGAAAGTGGTGCTGAAATGAGCCCATACTGTCGAGAGCTGCACACTGCTCTTTTAGCCAATAAACCGGACATAGCCAATGTTATCTTAGATAAACTTTCACCTTTGGCATTAATTCCAAATCGAATCGGACGTTCGCCGCTCCAAAATGCCGCCGCTCACATCAGCGGTGATCCGACAGAAGCCGTAAATTTAATGAAAAAATTGATATTTAAAGGCGAAGATGTGAATTACATTAATGAGTATGGCACCGTTTTGCATATTCTAATCGGTCGGAATTCATATTTAATCGAAGGCTTTGATTATGTTTCAATGTCATGTTTCGAATATTTTATTTCACTAAAAAAGTGTAATTTAAACTTATATTTAGTGACTAATGGTAGCGGTACACCATTATCTTTTTCATTTAAATCACATCAATATTATTATGCTGAAAAACTAATAGACGCGGGTGCTGATGTATCAAAATGTGACTTAAGTCTTTTTCGTTATACTAAAAAAGCAGATAATGCCTTAAAACTGCTTTTTTATTGCGGATATCAGTTTAATGACGATTTTAGAAGTAAATGTCGGCCCAAAAATAACAATGATATCGAAGAATTTAACTCTTTTTGTGAATGGATTCAAAATCAGTCATCAATTCTCAGTCTGAAATGCATCATAAGAATCGCATTGAGAAACATTTACGGCCGTCATATGAAAAGTATTGTCACGAAATTAAACTATCCGCAGACACTATTAGATTTTCTATCATTAAATGATTTATTTAAACGCATTTAATGTTTTTTATTAAAATACTTTTTTTTGTTTATTATAAAATTTATGAATAAAATTCAATTTTTATTTTTAATTAAAAATATTTTTAATTATAAATATTTTGGATAAAAAAGAACGATACTGATTGCTTCATAGACGTAATGTATAATTTTCCCGATTATAGAATCGCTTAGTGCTAAGTGGATATCAATAGGACATAGGTCAGGGGTTATAAATGTCAAAACGAAATTCTTCTGTCACTAAAGGTAGAGCTGGAATTATTTTTTAGTTTCAAATTTTGGATTTTTTATAAGAAAATTATAAATGATAAAAATTAAATAATGACAGCTAAAAATAGCTAATTTTTTAAATAAATAGCATTTTTTTCAAATAAAGATTAAATTTTTTTAAAATTTTTTTTCACTTAATTATTAATAACATGGCATTGTGTGATACATCGTTGAATTCAGATTTAAGAGTATTATTTTATCATCCCATGATTTTACGGATGTTTCTGATGGTAAAGGTTCCATCATGTAGAAGTTTTACTGTATTTACTTCTAAACTGCAGTTTAAGGGCTGCACTAAGAGTACATCGAAAATAACTTATATTTGTAATAATGGGCACATTTCTACTTTGAATGGTAAATAATTTAAGCATTAAGGAAGGAACATGAGGGAAGAACATTAAAGAAGGAATCAAAGGAGTTTTAAATTTTCCTTCAAAATGCTAATCCTAAAAATATATTTATGCCGTGATTGGGATTCAAATTAATGATCATAAAATACGTAATTATTATAAATTATATTCTAAATGTTTAATGAGTTTCACATTAAATGCAATTTTTTGTTTATATTTCACAAAAATGCCATTCATTCAACAATTTTATGTCTATGAATAGATACACAAAAACATACCGTTATATTACATACATATGCACATCGTAATTTATAATCGTAATTTATGTTTATAAATGAAAGTGATGTTTATTATGTGATGGGAAATGTATGCATAAAATGATTATTTTCATGTGATTTTTATGTACATTTTATGGAAATGTCATTTCATTAAAATTAAATATTTAATTAAAAATATGATATAAAATTTGAGAAAATGGCGGCATTACTAAAAAAACGGGCTTTAGCTGAGTTCAGTCAATCGAATGTTTTGAGTGAAACATCATCACCGAAGAAAAAGATACGAATATCATCACGAAAATCAAAACGCGATCGTGATTCAGAATCAAATGCTCCATTATCAGTCATCGAAAAAGTGACGGATTTACTTAAAGAGTCTCATGATTCTTCAGTTAATACGCGCGAAATTATCATGCATTTAATGGAAAATGCAAAAGAATCGTCCATAGACCCAAACACCGCTTTTCACATTTACAAAAAAATTCTCAATAAAATCAGTGAATCAAAAGACGCCATTATCAAAGCATTGTATTTAAATGCGATTAAAGAAATGATCATTAAATATGATAATATTCGAGAAATGATCGGAGTGAATTGCGTCATCGATGATTTGTTATCTCTCATATCAAATGAGAGTTCTCATTTAGTGACGGCTGAGATCTTTGAGATTTTACATAAATTCGATGCTTTTAAAATGAGTTCCGAACACCGTCAGAAAACGATGATATGCGCCAAACATATGCTTCAATCAAACGGTAGTCATATGGTGAAAAACGAATGTCTTTCGCTTCTCACAGATTATGCGCCCGTCAATGGCCACATTCATTGTCACAATGACATAGGATCGGGAAATATTCACTCCGAAAGCATCGCCATAATCAAATTATTACGTGATTTTAGCCATTATCATGACGCAAGAATCAGATCCGCATCATTGACATGCATCGTGAGTTTAACTAAAGCTTTTGTAACCATTGTATTCTTTCATTAATTAATGATTTTTTAAATGATATTTAAAAAAATAATATTAAAATATAAATATTTACAAATTTCATAATACATTTGAATGAAACAGTTGCGGTTCCATGAGAGGGGCATTAAATTGGACATCAGTCTTTACAGTGAATTTTGTGAGGCACTTTCTGATGATTATGAATATGCACGAATGACCGCAGTTAAACTTTTGGAAGTGTTAAGTCACATTTATGGCGATTGGTAATGTATAACCATGTATTTGAATATCCATTGACATTAAAGTGATTCATTTGTCAATGGATATTTAAATCTGTGTAATGATGTTTTAGTATAACTGTGGCATTATAGTTTAGTGTGTGTTGAGAATGACGATGAACAGATACGTTTAGTGGACGATGCTTTCGCAAAGATCTGTTCGATGATAACAGATCCTTCGATGAGCGTCAGAGTGCAGTCCGCAACTATTTTGGTATTTAATTTTTAAAAATTATGACATTTAAAATTTAAAAATATTAATTTTTAGGGCAATTTTACTAATGTGAGCTCACACTTTTTGGAACAGACATTAGAAAAAAAGCTAATGTCAAATCTCAGAGTGAGTTTTTTATCATAAATAATCATAAATTTAATATCATTTATATCATTATTATTAAATTACATGAATTGTTATAAATTAAGAAAAAGAAATCAGCACATGAAAGACATCGTGAGACATTTGAGTCTGGAGAATGGTCGAGCGGCAGAAAATGGGCTGATGATGCTCCTCACGAAGAAGTATGTCCCGACACTGTAAATCTGATGAATATCGGTGCGTGTGGAGCATTCATTCATGGTTTAGAGGACGAATTTTATGGTAAATTTTCTAATTTTTTTTTAATTTTTAAATATATTTTTCACTTTCAGAGGTGAGAATGGCGACTTTAGAATCGCTGAGTCTTTTGGCAAAACATTTTCCAAATTTTGCAAATTATGCATTGGATTTTATTGTGGATATGTTTAATGATGAAATCGAAGAAATTCGTTTAAAGGCTATTCAATGTTTAAGTACTATTAACATTGAGAATATTCTTCTTCGCGATGATCAGATTGAGATAATGTTAGCGGTTTTAGAGGATTTTTCCATAGATATAAGAGAGGCTATGCATGCTATGCTCGGCAATTGTAAAGTCGCAACGAAATCGGCCCTAAAAACGTGTGTCAATAGTTTACTCGAAAATTTGAAGCGATATCCTCAGGACAGAGCTTCGATATGGAACTGTTTTCAAAAATTAGGGGCGAATCATTCGCTTCTGACGTTACCTCTCGTCACTGATTTGCTCGGAATTCACCCATTTTTAGATTTACCTGAACCTTCACTCGAAGATAACGGATGTATGCTTTTTTTATACATAATTATATGCATTAAATTACAATTATTAAATTTAAATTTAATAAATTTTAGATGTCGGACTTTTGATTTTTGTCTTTAATGCTGCAAAGGACTGTCCTGAAATGTTAAAGTTTTTTGAAAAACATATATTACGGCATTATCTGTATCTTCGGGACACATATTCAGTTTTAGTGCCGCATTTGCAATTATCTCATATTACTTTAGTTTCAACAGTTGCAAATGCATTAAACGAACGCATTGAATTATCACATAATTTTTTATTACACACATTTGAAAGGGTCAGAAGTGTAATGTGCGATGACACCACAGCGAATGCTCAGTCTAAAATATTAGAGCATTCTGTGAGGTAATTTTTAATTAATAAATTATTTATTTTATAATTTTACAAATAATGGATAAATTTATTAATAAAAAGGGATTTACAAAAACTGGGAATGGTTCAGCCGTCATTATCTGCAGCATCGAAATTTCTCTGTTTATATTTACAGTGTCAAATGTCATTACGAAAGGTATATTTTGAATATTAACTATGTATGAATAAAATGTTAAATGTTTTAATTGATGTTTTAGATATTGGGAAACAATAATTGGATTAACACTTTCCTTTTATCACCTTTACAATCGTCATCATTTCGTGCATCTCTTCAACAGGTAAATCAATTGAAAAATCAGTTAATTGTTTTATAAATATATTTGTAATTAAAGCTCTTAAATACGACATTTGCATTAACGAATCGATTTCATGGTCTGCACCCGATTCAAATGATATGCATTCAGCAGACGCGTCTTAAAGCAATGGCTTTGCAATTAATAGCGGTCATTCATGGCAGTAATGCATCGGCATTAGGGTTATGTGACGCTTTTTTATCTGAAATCGAATATTTAGAAAAATTATTGGATGATAATAATCTAAATGCTGACGCTATTACCACAGCTATGATCAAAGAGATCAATATTCTCGAAGAGCCTAAACCCGGCACTGTCGCGAGGGTTTTGCAGCCGCTGTTTCTTTCATCGTCCATTTCTCAAATAACTGATTTGGTATTTATTTTATAATTATTTTATTATGTTACAGCATTACACAGGTTTATTTTCACATATTTGTGAATGTGCTATGTTTACGGAATGATAAAGCTGTGTAATGCTGTAACATAATTGTATTTTTTCGTTTTGATAGTCGATGATGCTCAATGAAAGTACATTTTCGAGTTTAACATCTCTTCGAATGTCAAATGCTACAATTAATGAACCGAACGGAAAATCTGAAACGCCCTTAAAGTTTACCGCGGGACTCATTTTAAGCGTTCCCTTTGATGCGGTCATTGAAAACATTAATCATATTAAAAATATCAGATTAAAGGTATGATATTTTAAATGTTAAACATATATCTAATAATTTATTATAATTAAAGGTAAAATATCCCGATCAACAGACTCATGTCGTTCTGCCAAAATTAAGTGATTTCAAATTAATCCCTTCAAAAGATGACACCATTGAGAACATACACAGTTATCGTTTATTAACGAATGTTTATTTATCGCATGGAATATGGACAGAACCATGTCATGTCGAAGTTAGTCTCATGCTGGATTTTCGTGACACGACTTCGACATTACTAAATGCTATTCAAACATGGTCATCGATAGCATCAAAAGGGAGTGGTATTAAAAGTACCAAATCTGAGGATAATTTAATTATAGATTTATGTTCACCCGTTCAGGTGTTCATATCCCCGAAACAACAAAAAAAGAATGTCATATAATTTTATATTTAATATTTTATTAAATAAAAAATTAAATTAAATTTTTTCTGCGATTTTAATAGCGATTTTACATCCGTTTTCGATTACCGTCGTTAATAATCGATATGCGGGTGCACGTTCCGCATCATGAGCTAATCCTGTATCATGATGGTGCTGTTCATCATCACGAAACTTCGATAATGTTTCAATTAAATGCTCATTATCATTTGATTTATCATTTATTAATTCTCGAATTTGATTATCATAATGTTCTGTGATCACTTTTTCCACAGCGACGGTACACGCCATCGCTGCCCTTTGACCCAAAAGTGCAGAGCCCACCCCGAGACATAAAGCGGCAGAACTCCACAATGGCATTAACAGGCTTTTTCTGACCCCATATTTAAGTGAATATTTTTCTAATGCCGTTAAATGCTCTTTCTCCTGATTCCACATCTCCTGAATTATCGGACCGATTTTCTTATCATTTCTAAACACAAACATTTGTCCGCAATAAATACGATCCGCGGCTAATTCCCCCGCATGATCGACACGTATTATCCGATCGTATATTTCTTTTTTGCGTCTGAAGAGATAACGCGACGATTTTACAGCATTCATTTTTTATCGTATCATTTTTGGTGCATATACCATATTTGCGCGTCACATGAGTAATCACATTTTACAATAAATAACGTCCGTTATTTATTTTTTCTTTATTGACTTAACCATAGTTTCCCCGTAGACCTAACCTAACAATGTTAGGTTAACATAACCAAATCAATATAAAGAAATCATATATAATACTAATACTAAATGATAAGACAGTGATGGCGGAACACAGTATATCATATTATATGATTCATATGCGTAAATTACGTTACGTAATACTTTTCTAAATACAGTAGAACCTCTCTAAAACGTAATCCATCACGGGACTTTTCCGTCTTAAAGAGGTTCTCATTTTTGCATTAATTTTTGTACATTTTAAAGCTAAATTATGATAATATATAATATATGAGTTAATAAATTGTATAATTTAAGTTTAAGTATCACTTTTGCTTTTATCATTACACGCGAATTTCAAATTCTTTACATCATATTTAATCATATTAAATGAGAAAATTTTAAAATATTTAACTATAAAATTATTCAATGATACAATGAAAGTTTTTTGAAAATGAATCAATAAAATACGGAATCACTTCAGAAACGGTGACATTTCTTTGTAATTCATAAGACAATGATGTGACTTTTTTATCACTGATGCCGCACGGTACTATATGATCGTACCATCGGAGGTCATTATTGCAATTAATAGCGATTCCGTGCATAGTGACAAATGCTTTTGAGCGTATTCCAATGGCGGCGATTTTCCTCTCATTATGAACCCATACACCGGGAAATTCGCACATAACTGAAGTTTTTAAACCAAAAGCATCACATAAATCTATTACTGTTTTTTCTAATGTTTTTACATATAATTTTACACCATTTATATTGATAAATGCCCGCAAATAGAGTATAGGATATGCCACTAATTGTCCGGGACCATGAAACGTAATGAGACCGCCGCGATTCGTACGCACGAATTCAGCACCTAACGTTTGCAGATGTGATTCAATGTCATTTGAATAGGATCGTGACCGTATACCGACGGTATATACCGGATTATGTTCGACTAATATCAGTGCATTCGACACTTTTGACTCATTTTTTTCAATTGAATTTTGTATTTTCATCATTAATTCATTCTGAATCTTTAATGCATCATTATATGGCATTCGTTTGAGATTTAACAGTTTTATTAACGGACGATTCATGTTTTACATGCATAATACAGTATATTTCATTATCATGAGGACTGTGTGCACACGCCTGTGCTATTCTATGCGTAAGCATATGTTATGCATCCCTAGTGATGGCACTTTGAGGGAAAGTAAAAATAGAATCCCGGAATTCCCAGAAATTCCCAATTGGGAACCTTCCC
>JAQIXB010000095.1:0-28246 GCA_034697405.1 Mesoplophora pulchra | reverse complement strand
TATATATATATATATTTATAATCATTATGAATATAATTATTTTATTATTTTAAAATAAATTAGTATAATTTCTGCAATTTATTGCCAATATTTATTACTCGCTAGTTGTTTTTTAATAGTCAAGTAAAATATGTGACCAGAAAACTCGAACTGTAAAAACATACACACATAGTAATAGTAATAATAATAATAATAATAATAATAATAATAATAATAAATAATGTTGAGTTTCGTTCAATGAAATGTGTGTCTTAAACTTTGATTGCGGACGTCAAAAGACTGTACATTGATGATTACCATTCATGTGCAAAGGCTCACTGAAGCTGCCAACTCATTTGTTGTTGTTGCAGTTGTAATACCTTTACTAGTGGTACTAGTGGTACTAGAGGTTCACTACGAATTGGTAAAAGATGGTAAAAGAAAAGGCAAAAGCCTAAGGAGAAACCATCATAGCAAAAAGCGCTGGCGCCAGTGACCTCCTATCTCTTTGACGCTGACCGCTCCGGCGCTTTATACTCACATTTAACTAAATGTTAGTTAAGTCTAATAAGAAATGGATGCATAATTTTTCTTTCTGTACACTGCACACTATTGACATGTTTCAAAATTTAAAGTTTAAACATAATTTTAATTGAGAATTGAAAAAAATATATATGTCGCAATGTCAGAGTGTGATACGATAATTGTAAATGTATATATATGCATTTCGTACATAAAATTCGTACATAAAATTCGTGAGTGTATTCTATTCTATTGATTGATGTCCATATTCAAAGGACAGAATGTTCGTAATGGGAAAGGCTCAAAGTTTACATGTGCGTGATATTTGAAGAGTTAGAGATTGAGGTGCATATGTATATTTCGATGTATTGAAATAATCTTATGTCTGTAATATAAAGTAATATTAAGTTGGCGTGCACAGATTCGAGTAAGACCAGGCCATGCTAGTATACATGCTTAGTATACATGAAAGGTGCAGTTGCCTGAGGCAATAACGTGTACTCATTGGGAGGTACACGGAGCGTATGATTGACAGAAGCAGGAGTGGTTCTTTAGCATTGTATTGAACGTATAATAGGGGCTTCTGAATGTGGAGAGCGGACCAATGAGAGCATAGATGTAAGAAGGTCGGGTGTGTTCATTTAAGCATCGCCCATCCATATTCATGACGGTCTTAAGATGCATTTTCGTCAGTTTAATGCTGATGATCGTAAAGTGGAGAGGCATTATATACACGGAGAGATATTTCGTGTTTTAAATCAAATACTTTAACATTGATAAGTGTATGTGAGAGAAAAGTGTGCACATTTCTATTCGTGAATAGATCGCGGGAGATTTGTCTCTGTTATTACTTTAAAAGTAATCATCATATTTATCCTTTTTTGTGTTACTGTCGGGTTAATCAGTCACCACGTTGAACTTTGCGGAATTTTCGGCCTCATACCCGGGTATGGCGGGTGTGGACGGCCTCGATCAGGACACTGTTAGCAATAAATCAGCATTCATGGAAATACAACAACAGGCAGCAGCTGCGGGATTGGGAATGTCCCATCATCAGGCATACTCTTCTATCAGATCGTCGTATTCGGCCCAAAATGCTCAGGCAGCACATGAGGCTGCGTTCGCAGCTGCGGGTCAACCGACGCGATCACTCGGGACATACCCTTTCACTATGAACAATTCACCATTGCATAATACATATTCTCATCACGCGGGACATCCATACCTAAGTACATATCCACCAAATGTGACCACATGTGCCCCATGCCCATCACCTCCGAGAGAAGGTATACTTTTAAATTTATTGAAAATTATATATGCATTCACTTAAATCATTAAAAAAGCATTAGATTCATATATAAGCGCTTTTATCAAATTAATGCTTTAATCGCGCCCTTTGTTATAGATGCAAATGATAGTAATAATAAAGTGTGAGCATTTTGTAGGCTCTTTAATTTTCTATTTAATTTTCAAATTATTATTCACATTATAATAATGAAAAATGTACAAAATTGTTATATATGGCGATATGCGATTACATAATAATAACAAAGTAAATGAGCGCATTTAAGGTAATCACAGATACTAGTTGAGGGTGTCAGGAAACGCTAAATTGAAGCATTCATTGCATGGCACTTCATAATTGGACATTTTCCCCTTCAAAATTATAGGGTCTGATGTTTTTTCTTTTGAATCTGAAAAATAAAAAAATAGAAAATCCGAAAAAAATATTGTCACACAATGTGATTATGCGACTCAATCATTATTAAAAACTATCTGTGGATAACCGTTTTATAATATAATAACAGTAATACTGTAATAATGATTATAATACATGAGGAATTATCAAAATCAATGCAAACAAAAAATACCCTTAATATAGTTAATAATAATAACAATAATTACAGTAATTGACTATATTTAATGCCTATGATTATAATAAAGGCTAATGGAATAATGCGAGTATCACTACTAAATAAGTGTGCTCAAATAAACATTAACAGCTCAAAACTATATTATTATATTTAATTTTAAAACAAATATTTACATTTTGATTTAGTGATATCCACTAAATGAGCAATAATATTCTAAATTACACATTATTGGTGATGATAGTTACAAATAACTTTCATAGTAAAAGAGAGTTACATTCATTGATATTAGAATTGGCGTGACTGAAAAACATAAGTAAATATATGATAATAGTGCTTAATACATTGGTGAGGGTCTCCATTCTATTAATTTACTTTTACCTCTGATATAAATGATGTTTCTTTTATACAATCACTATGTAATATGTTAAATGATGCAATTAATTAATTTATTCATCTTTACATGTGACATTTGTAAAAAGATAGCTTTTTACATTGCGCTAGTATCAGATTAGTACTTATGATGATGAATTTCTTTAAATTCGCGCTTTTTATTTGTATGGGTATACATTTTTTTATAATAATTGTAAAGTGATTTTAAATTAATACTTTTGACTATTTATATATATATTTATATATTGTTTATTAATGAACCCGTAGACAAAGGTGGTTTAGAAGAGACATTGCGAGTGAATGGTAAAGGTAAAAAGATGCGAAAACCGAGAACCATATATTCGAGTCTTCAATTGCAGCAATTGAATAGGCGATTTCAAAGGACACAATATTTAGCATTACCTGAAAGAGCTGAATTAGCAGCTTCATTGGGACTCACACAAACTCAGGTAATTTTTCATTATTTTTAATAATACGGTGCATTCGCTTATAAACTACAATGTGCGCACATTGCTATACATGCATATATTGCTTAACAAATGCATTCGTACGTCTAAACACTGTGTGTCATTGTAGTTTATCGCCGAAGAGACGGTATATATGTATCATATACATGTACACAAATGAACATATTATAATGTGTATATAAACATTTTAAATATAAACTATAATATGATAGGCATTTGCGAATTTCAAATTTTAGTATTAATATAATATATTAAATTTGCAAATTTACGTTTATAAAATTTAAATTAAATAATCATTGAATTTTTAGAGCATTTTCTATATTCAAAGTTTATATTTAATAATATTTTATTCTTAACAATGATTATGATGACGCCAAAAAGAGGTCATCTTTAGTCAAAATGCACTTAAGTATAATCTATGAGATTATCAAAAGGGAAGACCATCATTTGAATAGTTTATGTCTATAGTTTGTAAAATGAATTTTAGTGAAAGAGAAATAGAAATACATTGTTAATAGTAATAGTTAAAGAAGTGCTAGTGTTGGAGTCGACAGGTCCCTACAGTGGTCCCTTCAGTCTAATAGATATTTCATTGTTTTCAATACTCACGAACACAGCATGTAACCATCTCATTTGGCCTTCGATTACTGTTAGTTAAATGTTGATGGAGTACTTGAGTTACTAGTGTACAAGTTACTAGTGTACAAGTTACTAGTGTACAAGTACTTTCACTCTCACTTTGAGTAAGTGACAAGAATATGTTATCAGTGTTGAAGCAATAGTATCCCTATTGACAAATGCACATAAATGACACTCATTATGTCAGCTTTTACTTTTATGGGTTCATTAGTGTTTAAATATATTGTCATACATTATCGTTTACTTTAGCAATAAATAGCACAATAAATAGCACTCTTTTACTTACGAAACTTAACATGTCACATTAACATTTGTAACTATGCGATAATGAGATTTTAAATGAGTATAGTATAATGATACCATGAATTGAATTTACAATTTTGAATGACCATAATAATACTATAAACATATGATTATATAAATATTTACTATAATATTACAATAGAAATTTATTATTATACACAAAAGTACATATTCATTTTACTAGCTTAAACTTACTAACTTAAACACTCAACTTTCTGTGCTAAACAAACGTTTATATACATAATAACATGAATTAATGTATCATTTGAAATTTAACAAAAAAATTTACTTTCATTTATTACATAAAATAAAGTTTATTTCAAAAACATTCTAAAACTGAATTTTACTAAACATTTATTCATAGATTTATACATTATTATTATACATTTTATTATTTTTATATTTATTTTTAATAAACTTTAAAGTCTAATATGAGGCAATATTAAGTTTTAGTATATTATATAGTATAGTATTATATAGTATATATATACTATTTTATAAAATATATATTTTTATAAAATATTTTTAGAATTTTGTGTTTTTATTTTTATTTATTTTCTGAATTTTATTAATTTAAAAATTTCATTTTAATAAAAAAAAATATTTAATAAATAATTATGAAAATAAAAAGCTAACATTTATATAAAAATATATACTGTGAGATTACACTATATACATGCACACGCGATAATACTAGAAATATGGAGAGTTATAAAATGAGTTATAAAATGAGTTATAAAATGAGTTATAAAATGAGTTCTAGTTGACAATGTTGAATAATATTTAAGCATTTCCTAAAATCTTATAATAAATCAATTAATTATGAGAATTAAGGAATTAATAGTTAGAAAAGTGTGAGAGAATATGAATTAAGATAGTGAATGAATTGTGAGGCGTCGCCATATAACAGCATATAACAGCAGCATAAATGTATGTAATCATGGCTCATGTTTTCTTATTAAATCCCGACTCTCTCTATTCTCTCTCTATTATAGTGTGCCCATCTAATAAGCAGTGTTGTGGGCGCTAATTGCAGGTTACTAGCATTTTATTATGGGCTTACAATGACGTTGATTGTGTTACCAACTTTTAGGAAAGTGCTCTATGAGGTGCGGAAAGGCTTTATCCCATTAATTGCTCCTTTTATGATGAAAAAAGGCACTTATTTTTTCAATATGATAAAATAATTATTTTAGTGCCCTCTCTCCTCTTCACAATCTGATTAATTTCAGCAGCTTCTGAATAGTCAAAATAATAGTATGGCTAATTTTTCTTCAATGGTGGCCTTTTATTTTGCTCATTTATTTATTATTTTCTATTTAATAATTATCAGTTTGTTTGCAGATTAGTTAACCTTAATATTATCTTATAATTTACTAGTCTGTAGGTGGCCATTCTTCTCTTTAAACGAATATTGCTATGAATTTAATTTATCTTTAACTTTAGCGGTATATTACGTGTTTATTATACACAATTGAATCTTTACAATTATTATAATGTCATAAAATAATGATAAAAAATGCAATGATTTGATATGAGCATCATCATTATGATAATCCTTTCCTCATCGTAACACTCATTAAGAGTTTGAAAAAAGAGTGCGTCATTTTCCGTGAGCATTTTCAATGCGTTTTATTAATTACATGTATACATATGCCTCTATATATATGCGCCATTCTTTTGTTAAATTTCTTGAATCATTACATCACCATTGGCACATAACTAAACAGTGTTATTTTGTCTCAGCATTCTCCTTAATTACAATGCGTGTTTTGCTCTAATTATATATTCATATCATCCTCACGCAAAAGGCATTTTTGAATAAACCTTACATCACATCAATATATATGTAAAAAATTAGTATATACAAAAATTTTTGAAAAACATTAGCATAATGCACACCCAAAAGAAAGAGAAAAGGAAAGATTCCATTTATATGTATATCATATTAATGGCATTTATACTGCTACTTGTTTTGTACAAGAAAGTATAACAAATGGCTAAAGAATGAACAAAATTCATGCTAGTTGTGTGAGAGACACATCCTCAAATAATATAACTAGTATCGTATAGTACATCAAAAAATATGTTGCATTTCCCACTCTGTTCTATTGTACAATTTAATGCAAATCCATATTTTGTTTCTCTTTTTCTATCATATTCTACTTTTTATAGAATTTTATTGGAAACCGATAGGCTCAATGTGAAGTTAAATTCAGTAGAATATGCTACTACTACTATTACTACTAGTAAATTCAATAGGGACCAAAATGTTATAATATTGAAAAAGACAAACATAGAAAGCACTAAATGCAAAATATTAACAATAATAACACGCATTTATAGAGTATATCTGTATATGGAATCAAAACTCTCAAAGTGAGGGAAATGTCATCTGCGATTGTTCCGCCTTTAATACGCTACTAGTAAATGTGTAAATGATTATGCTATAAACTAATGTCACCATTCAATATTATTGTCTTATAACACGAGTTACAGTACATATAACATAAATGCTAATCTTTGATATTACCATAATTCTATTCATAAATGTACATAAATATTATTTATTTATTAATATCATTAACGTATGAGGAACAAAAAGAATTTAATTGTAAAAAATGCATGATCATCAACATCAACACCATGCCCTTGAGGATGATGTTATACCCGAAGAAGAATATGAAAATACGAAAGAATATGAAAAAAGAGGCTGTACTTAAGTTTTAGAATGAGAAAAATATTTATACACAAATAACAGCTCAATGTATTGTATGTGCACACATAAAAGTGTGTGTATATATAAAGAACACACTATCATATTGTAGTTATGGGGCATGAGATGAACGTCAAAAGGTGGGGAATACTGAAGATTGTTAGAGATAGAATTACCTTTTATTTCTGAATATACAGTAACATGTATATATTACATACATATATACTAATATCTATTTCGCTATTCTATTTTTCTATTATCTTATGGCCAATGATTTTAGATGAATTCAATTGACAAAAGAAAAGAAAAAAATAGTTTTCAATTTAAGTGAAAGTTTCCCTTTTTCCGTACCGCACTTTTGAGTGGATTTTCCACATTACGGCACAACCAAAAAAAGGAAGTGCTGTCATTGATGGTGGTGGCTCTGTCTCCATACCCTCAATGCTCAAACACCGTATTGCCATGTTCTATTAACCATTTAACTGTACTATGGTGAGCGTATCACATCGACCATTATCATACAAATGGAGAAATTTGCCAAAAGAAAAAGAAAAATGCATAAAAATAAAAAAATATAATCAAACTTGCACAATTACTAGTGTTTACTGCTAGTATGAATAATTTGGTGAAGCATTTCATATAAATATGAATATATAAATTGTACATTTGTTGCATCTGCGGCAATGAGTCAAAAATGCGCTTAACGAAGGTCATAAAGTACATTAAGAACCACCATGAGACATTAACAACCTTCATTTTACTTGCATGGAAAAAGTGGCTAGTTCATGTGCGTAAGGAAAAAGTACATAGAGTATTATTGTACAAGAATGAGCGTATATTGCCTTCGGCTTTATATTCTTATAGACGCCATCATCATCATCGCCATCGTCATCATCATTATAACTATCTGAATGGAGAATAGAAAAAATACTAGCAAATGTTAGTATTCAAGTTTCCTAACATTTTCCTCCCTTTTTAGAGCATGTTTTCCTTCGAAAGACCCGATCCATGAACAGCCTGTTTCTGCATTTTATACCGGTTTCGCTTTTTCTCTTACGAATATATGTACATGTAAAATATAAGCATTATGTATATATACTAGTGTATATTAAATTTTTTTTATTATGTATACATATATTTATTATTCGAATATTTATTCCCCTACTATCATGGTCAATGTGAAATATAAAGTTTTACTAGTACTAGTACAAGGGGCTGCTGAATCTTAAATGTGAATATAAAAATGACATAAGAGGCAACTTTTAGAGTGCCTAAAGGTTGATTTTTTATTTTTCTGTATTTAAATTGATATCATTGAAATTTGGATATCCCTGAAAATATTTTATCCTTTTTTACCTCACATAGTCCTTACCTAATCCTTACCTAGTCCTTAGCTAGTCCTTACCTAGTCCTCACCTAGATTCTAACCTCTTAACATTAGTACTATGCTATTGTAAAATATTCACGAATATGTGTTACACTGATATGATGACTTTGAATATGATCGCCCACACATTCACTATTACTAATTTTAATTATATTCAGAATTAGATTCGAATTGAAAAAAGTTGAAATGCATATACACATGTAAAAGTACATGTTAATGTGAAAATAAACAGCACATAAATTTATAATTTGCAAATAACTCTGAAAGTACTGAATTTTTAAGAATTGCAATTATTTTATAAATGCCTGAAGTATATGCTTTTGAAAAATATATATATGAGTGTTTTACTTTGGCCATTGTACAGCCCCATTTACTAGTTTTTCATTGGAATAGAAAACTCAATTTTTGTGTCATTCGACAACAGCTGCAATATTTTTCACAATTTTTTTTGAACGTCATTCGCTGTTCTAAAACTGAGTGTAACTTTTATATAAAATGCAATTTATATATGCACACAAAAAATATTATAATTTTGGTCGATATTTTATAACATATGTACATGTACATGAATATGATATATTTTTATATATTTTTCATTTGAATTGTATGATATGATGAATAAAAATTCAATGCATATTTTAGGTGAAAATATGGTTTCAAAACAGAAGGAGTAAATACAAAAAGATGCTCAAAGCACAGCAGTCAGGAGGTCCCGCACCACCACCACACGGTGGTCAGACGGGTAACAATTCTCAGGGCGGACAAAACTCAGGTCAAACGGGAACACCTTTAGGCCCACCAACAACAGCCTCAACTCCTCAAACACCTCCTGAGACACCCGAAACGAATTCACCGCCGAGCGTTGGGCCGCCGCCACCATTGTTGCCCGTTGGTGCGGGTGGCGGTGGATCAGTACCGTCGAGTAACGCATCAATCGCAACAGCGGTGAGTCCCCCTGCGATGAGTCCTCCCATCACCTCATGGGACATGGGATCAGCCAAAGCCGCCGCCATGAACAACAGTTATATACCACAATACTCATGGTATCACCATGGACACGATCCTTCTATGAACCAACAATTGTTAACATAAACCACAATTCAATCAGCATTAAATTGTAATTAATATACTATCATATAATAAAAACATTAATGAATAATTATTAATGTGATTAATTTTTTAAAAAAAGTTTATTCATAATGTTCATGTGAAATAAATTTTATGGTGTTAGATATACGCTTCACTAATGTTGCTAATGTCTGTACAGTCTCTAGTGTTTGATGTTTCAAAATTCCCAAATTTTTGGACATATTCGCTCGGGGCTGTGAAGCAAAGCACAGGCAGAAAAGAAAAGCACAAAAAAGAGAGTGAACATATAAACACAATATACAGAATACTCTGTGTATATGTGCACATGCATTATATTGTGTATGTACAGTAACTTTATAGTGAGAAAGAAAATCGGACGTACGCCCAAAGTTCGGAAAGCATGGAGTAGGCTGAGCCCTCAGACTTAATGGCACCATACAGCTACAGGCTGCCGCTTTTGTGTTCACCGCGTTGACATGGTCGCACCTTCCCCCTAACCTTTGTCTTGATCATTCTTTAACAATACATGCATTTTGCCATTGCCTTTTCTGAACACACACATATTGTCAAAATGCTAGTGTTCGCTAGTGTTCGCTAGTATTCGCTTTCCCGCTGAAATCGGATGGGGACTAACACATCACATCAAAATAACTTTGTACTGAGATGACCCCCCAATGGGCATAGACGCGTGCCTCATCAATAGATGGACAGTGCTACATTATCAATCAAAATATAAAGCAAATATTAGCACCAAATATATTATGTATATATATGTATGTAAATATATTTGCATCTATATATGTACCCCTAAAACTCTATCGTAATGTTAACATATTTATCATAATTCTTTTCTCTAAAATATTACTATTTTCAATTCAGGAAATATAACAACTCATGTAACATAAAAATTGCACCAATTACTAGAACTGAACAATAAGAGTTAGTGAAGTAAATACTATGTTAAGGGAAATGTTCACTAAAGCTTTTCCTTATATCAAAGATATGGGTCAACGAAGAGAAAATAGTACTTCCACTAAATTCCAGTATACCTTTAATCATTAGTATTGTACTGCAAAGATATGTAAAAATAAACTTTTCTCACTTTATCTTCAGCTGAATTACTATGTCATGAATTTAAATGCGCATAAAAAGGATTGTATTGTCATTTCATGATACATGTTTTCAAAATTGAGAGATCATTATAACAGTATGCATCTTATTCAATACACAAAATTTACTTTAACTGTACATAGAAAGCTCATACTTTATGCTAATATTTAACAAAAGCGTATTTTATCCATTGTTAAGCATTAATACTATAAAAAAATCTCAATGCGCAAATCCCAACTCTCTCAGTATTCAAAAATGTTACAATACTTAAGGCCATTCATTGAATAAAAAAGTGGGACTCAACTTTTTCATTGTATTACAATATATTGGCATAAATGTGTGTTTTCTCCAATTGTTTCTAAATGTACAATAATATTTTTCAAAATCTTATGCAATGCTCAAATTTTGGAGCACACTGTTATAATAGAATATGATGAATTATTCGTACGATTTTTATAGAGACAGTATATGTGAGACTGTGCCATCAAATAAATAATCTCACTGCACAATGACAATACATATGCATTTTATGAAATGTACGCATAACAATACTACTACTACTACTACTACTAGTAACAATACTAGTCCATCAACATTACTCAAAGAGACATGTAAAAAAGTTTCTTTTGAAGTAAGAGGCAGAATAAATCAGTTGAAGCGGAAATGTCCGTCAAATGTTTACTATTATGTTTACTATTTTACTATTTTCAATTTCTTATCAGCGTTTTCGCATCTTTCATGGTAAATTGCATGTGAAACAGGTACATACTGTGTAAAGTTCAGCGGCAGGTACCTCATGTTAACTATGAATAATCATACTGAATTTACAGAAAGTACATTAAGTACTTTATTCCATTTATAACAACTATGCAATGATGTATTCAATAAAATATTTTTGTATTAAAAGGAGGTCTATGCTCATAACTAAATTTTCTTAAATATTATATTGTATTTTTGTATTTTAAAATAAATTTATTTTTCGCATTTTCTATCATTACATATTTTATTATAAATTTATTTTTAAATCATTTATTTTAATGTATTATTTAAAATTTTAAATTTTATTAAAAAATTATATTTTTAAAAATTTATATTTTGATTTTTATGATTAATTTGATCATAGAAAATTTATTGATTGAGAATAATAACATAAATGATAATTATATTTTATTGATATTTATAGTATTATTATTGTCAATTTACTAAATGATTAAAATGATTCAATTGATTTATAAAAACTATGATAAAATGGAAATTATAACATAGTAATATTGATAATTGAAAATAAAGAATATATTTATTTAATATTATTGTTTAGTTAATACTAAATCATTATGAAAAACATACAAATTTATTGTTTAAATAATAGTACATGATTGAGATTAATCTCAATGAATAATAATGATTTTTAAGTTAAATCATGATTCATGTGTTAGTCCATTATAAGATACTTATGCATACATCACTAATTTAAGTATCTGTAGTTTTATTGAGGAATTTAATGATGATAATGTTTATAATAAACGTGCATTTTATCATGATATAGTTTCAAATTGCGTCAAATTATGTTAATTATTTTAGAGTGCTCTTTGATGCGGGACCTGTTATTTTATGTTATTTTATTTGACGCAAACGTTTATCGTTAGTAATCATAAGAGAAGGCATAGATGAACACAACCGGCACATCAAGTAACTAGTAACTAGTACATTGATGTACATAACACTGATCATTCGGCAATGACTCTCTTCAGTTTAGTTTATCACTGCATGCCCATGAGAGAACACATCATCATCATCGATTGCATTTCATAGAAAAGGAACATTATGTTTAATGCGGCTTTAGATTCACATATTTACACATTTTATTTAATGGAAAATGAATTGAATGCGGTGAGTACAGTATCTATGTCTTTACCATAGTTTACCTTAGTTTATGTATATATATATATACTTTTTCTAAATTCTTTCCTCTCAAAAATGTCACTTTTCCTTTATTATTATATTAAAAAGAAATGGAATTTTCCATGAATCATTTTTGTTACTATAATCGGATGCGATTATATTCTATTCTCAGGCGTTAAAAAGTAATAGTGAAATGTAATAGTAAATTTCGTTTTTTGTAAGTGTGTTGTAAGTGTGTCGATTGCATTGAATTATGACATCGAAATATGTTTGAAAAGCGTGTTATGTCAAAAGGCACGTGTTTGGGCGATATGCACTTTGTACACTGCATACACTTGACTCTGTCGAACCTCTTTTAGTCGGTCCAACGCATGTTATGGGTGGGGCCGGGACACTATGGGGTTTCCAAATGAATATATCCATTATATGCGTATATTTCTTTTTATATTTTTCATTAATGCAAAAGAATAAAGAAAAAATTAACAGACCCATTGCATGTTATACATGTTACAATCGGATTAAAAAACGTTCATAATTTTCTACAGATTTAGTAACAAAGACTTTTCCGCCCCCGCAAAAAGCAGCAAAAAATGCATTCCGCACGTGTGCACGTATAGAAATTGTATGCGTTCGCTAATGTCTCACTGGGGACTGTGATTAATTCTGATTCAGAGGACATCATATTCACGTAACCGAAACGACGCCTCATCATAACGAGCATTTCTATCCATAAGCACTAGCAAAGGGACAAACTATTCTCTAGTATATGTGCGTTAACTTATTCAAAATGAGAGATGAATTTCTCTCTGTGGTGCTTTCCGCACGAAAAATGAGCATTAATGCAGAGTTTATCAATTATGTGCTTCAAAGGTGCGTGCAGAGCAGAGGCGTTAAAGAGCTGAGCCATACCATGCATACTCAATGCATACTCAATGCAAACTCAATGCAAACTCTATGTAAACTCTATGCATACTCAATACGCTCATTCAATACGATTCACTATTTCTATGTTCGTTAATAATGCATTTTCTAATCTATACACTGTTCGACGTTAAGCGTTATGTTTACATATATTCACACCGCAATATACAGAATGCATATCATAGAAGTTATACATAAGTTATTTGCGTCAAATATTAGCGTCAATAGAATCTTATTACAGATAATGGTCAACGTATGTATATAATGTGTTTATTCATATTATATAATATAAACTTAATTTATATGATATAAAATAAAAAATTAAAATTTATGACCATAGAAATAATTAAGTATTAATGATTGTATTTTTGTGTTAAAAAATACTTAAATTAATTTACAATAAAAGTATTTCTTAAATTTGACACAAAATTATACATTTTTACGTTTCAATAGTTTTAAGTGTCATTTTTGAAAGTTTAGTTCCGAATATTGTGAAATAAATGAAAAAATACTTTGAAATGTCTTTAGTTTTTTTTATAAATTATTGTGTCATTTTAATATACATGATATAATACGTAAGAATGGTATTATTGTGAAACACTATGGGTTTTTAAATCGGTTAATGAAGCATAATATGAGCTTTTCTTTTATGTATTAATGGCGTGGCTCCACCTTTGTTTTAACGTTAATAAATATATATATGTAACTAACGTGTACTTACTATAGAATGTAAAGCAATATATAGAGAGATAAATAATTTTATAATTTTTAGATTTTGGCACTTTAATTTTTGTGATATTTGTGTGAAATATGATATTTAAGTCTCTGCCCATATAATAACACTGATATATGAAATTCGAAAACTTTTTTGGGGGGAATTTGAATTGAACCTAATGATGAGCATAAGAATTAAGTCGAATGCTTATATAGTATATGATAGTTAAAGAGAAGCAAAAGTTAACTTATTCTTTCACATGAGACTTGCATTGAGAGCCCCGAGAGAATGTACAAACGTAATAATTATGGGCCATTCTCTGTGTTGAGGCGCCTTCGGTCTGACCGTGGAATAGCATTGTTAAGACAGAAGCGAATATACAGGGGAAGCAAAGGTATAGATGTGGGGGTTTGAAGCATCGCTCCGAGAAATAACTAAAAAATACTACAGACGCCGAACTCAGTCCAAATTATGGGTCTGATATAAAACGATGCACCTTTTGCAGTATTTCGGCGTCTGTTTGTTTGTGTGTGTACTTTCTGTGCACTCCGCTCTGCATCATCAATATGTTTATTGAAGTGCATGAGGGATTCACTATTCCTTTACCTTTTGCCTCTCTCTTTCCTCTTTCCATAGTTATACCTTTAATATTCTATATTAAACAGATACTAGAGAAAGAGAAAACTAACATACTGCTATTTTATGTACACTAGTTAAATGTACAATGTGCAAAGACATCCGCTCTTCTATCAAAAAACCCCTTTTTGGCTTAACTTCGGCCAAACTAGTAAAGGGAACACTAATGCCTAATGGAAGTTTCGAAACAGAGCTCAAAGTCAAACCTACTATTATATGATGCAGTGAGCTCTAAAATACGAGAGCATTGCAGTACTAGCGCTTATACTAAAGTACTAGTAAAGCTGGAAATGTGTCTTTTAGTATACTGATTGTACATCGCATATATACATTGGCACAGGACACACCCTCATATAGAGTAAAATGAGAGAATGAAACAGAACATCACAAAAGCAAAAGGCATATACTGTATATATATATATATATATATATATATTGGATATGTATAAACTTCATGTGAATAATATTCAGACCGATGCTATACTGACCATAAAATTGTTAATTCTCTCCGCATCACTGCAAACAATTCATATGAGTGTCAATTGAGCGCCCTATCATTACATAGTACTAGTCACTAGTCACCAGTCACTAGTCAATGATAGAAGTTTATTGTGGCATAAGAACTTTTCAAATGCATTTCATTGTATCTTATGTATGAACATACTTTTGTCTGATTCAACGCTATTCATATGCTATGATGATACATGCTTTTGAAATGATATCATTTTTTTGAGAATTCTATCATTTGTCACATCATAATGATTGAATTGACATTATCAAATATCAAAATGTAAAAATGAAAAATAAAAAGTGTGTCTAAAAATGGATATTATATTTTAATGGCGATTTTCTGTTACGATATCGAACGTTTGAAAATTCATGTCTTTAAACTTATATATGTATTATATTATAAACGAATATAATATGTTAACTAAAAACAACTCAATGCATGGGTTTAATGAATTTCAAAACGAAATTATTACAAATGAGATGCTGATACAATTTGGGTCAACTTAAGCCTGCACCGTTCCGAGTCAGTAGCTAGTGTTAGTCTTATTTTTTGTCTCTCAATAACAAAGACTAAAACAGGGAAGAAAATGCACAGTGGTTACGGTCGGTACATTTCACAGGCGAAGCGAAAAGTAGGCTCAAATACGAGAATAAATATTCTAGTAAATACACTAGTAAAGATAAAGTGAAAATAGTAATAAAAAATTGCATTCTATTTTTTCAAAGGGAATATATATTTTTTTAGAAAAGTATGTACACATACTCTATACACATTAAGAAAGACTATTGCTTTTGAAAGCATAGAAATCTACTAGCGGAACGTGAAGACTTTGAAAAAGTTTTTTAAATAAAAAAATGAAATAAATGTTAAGAAAAAAGACTTTTACATTTTCACGTTCCACTTTCACCTATGATTGTAAAAAGAAAATCACATTTTAAAATGTTTCAAATGTATATTATCAAAAATTATAATATATGAATAGCATAATACACTGTGCGTACATTTACGTGGTTCTTTAATGTATAGTACATTTTAGTACGTTTAAGTTGAATCAAAAATTCCAATCGGGAAATTCAAATCGTGCATCACAAACATGCATTCGGCGATAGTTAAAAATCTTATTTAATGCGGGATTAAATTGAAAATATGCAATTTGTAAAGCGCTCGAAGATACTAAAAAAACTAGAATCATACTAAACAATCGTAATACTATTGCGTGTTTCGTTTTCCAATGGGATGCTCATCGGCTACAGGATGTTGCTGCGTTTGATAATACTTTATCATATAATATTAAATAACTCTATCTCATAGAGCACTTCAATTATATTAGGATAATATATATAATCTACTAGTAATATAGTAGTTGTATATAGTAGTAGAGTATCATAATGTACAGGAATGTGCTGAACAAATAAAACAAATAAAGACACAAAACACATATGCGTGTCATTATTTTATTATATATTTTGAGTCATTTTTAAATGTCATCAGTTTCCTCTTTACATTTATTTTTATTATTTTTTATTAAAATATACTTTTCAAACATAACTATTGATTCGTCGTTTATTTGATTAAAAAATGCCTGAAATTATATTATATAAAATGCCACAATGTGTGGAAACGCTACTGACAAATTGTATAATGGTATATAATAGTATATAATAGGGATGTAAAAATCGAGTTAATTATGTAAATAAAGTAAACCGACAGCATAATTAAGTTAACAGTTGATATTGAACTACGCCATGAAAATTATGGATTACTATTATTACATTGTATTTATAGTGTGTAAAAAGTACTATAAAATCATAAATATATTATTATAATATAATATAAAATAATATATTATATTATACTTTTCTATTATTTGAATAATTTAAATATATAGTGATATATTCAGGAAGAAAATAGATAAATGAATAGTGAAATCATAGTTTATTAAGCCATAGACACATATGCTCGAAAAGATTATGGGCCTTTTCGGTCAATTGTTTAATTTAGCACTAAATAATAATTCTCAGTTCCACTAGTATTAATAGTATTATGGAACCTTATGGTTCCATAGAACCGTAACCTCAAACTAAAACTGATTCATGCTTAAAAAAACTCTAATCAAATAGCATCAGAATGACATTGAATAGCACTAAAGTGGAACTTAAATATAGTTTAACATTTATTTATTTTTTCATTCAAAAATTATATTGATCTTTTTCTGACGATTTAAAAGGTATACTATTTACCAACTAGCTCTTCATATTACTTTATTTGCAATAAAAATTTAATAAAATTAGCAATTAATTTTGTAATACATTTAAATATATAAATTACGCATAAAATAAAGTCATTTGAAAATATTATAATAATTAATTATTAAGTGAATCTAATATTAATATACACGCTCAATAAATTACTATTAAAGTTATGTGGTGAAATACGAGCATTCGCAAGTTAATGACATGGCGTGATGAGTTTCATTGAGGAAGTCATAGTAATAGTCATAGTAATAGTCATAGAAATAGTCATAGAAATAGTCAATAATAATCTTTACTTTTATTGCCGATGGATGCTGCAATAAGCACTGCATCAATGATCATTTAATATTTAATTAATTTTTACAATACAATTATAGACATAAAAGCTCTAAAAGCGGTAATAATAAGAATACTAACGTTAGTTCATTTTGATGATGTACCTTTTTTTAGAGGATACTTAAATCAGAAACTTTTGTTCATATGCTGTTTGATTCGGGCGTTAAAAATAATAGAAAAAAGGACTGTGCGAATGGCATAGTTTTACTCTATGAGAGCCTTGAGAATGACAAAATGTTTCTTCATATGCATACAATACACATTACAATATATTACAGCGTATACTGTAATTCATGCTGAACCATAATCACTCAGATATGAGATAATAAAAAAATAGTTACGATTAAACATAACTCTCATTATAAAAAGAATAACTTTTATTATATTACAGAATATATATATAAAGATGGGCATGTCTCTCTCTCTATACGCGAATTAATAGAGCTTAGTATTTATTTAACATTAATAAGAGCATTTCAATGTATGGCAAAATTTAAAGGAAATTTTAAAAAATCAATAAAAAAGTAGGGTGTCAGAGAGAAACTGCTTTCAGCAAAAAAAAAATAAAAAAAAACTAAACTGAAATTAAAAGAGTCAATTTCCTCTTTTTCTAGTAACTTTTCTAGTTACTTTTAATTATGATTGTAATAAGTAAATTCAACAAAATTGTAAATAAATAAACATGTTATACTAATTTTTTAAAAATATTTATTTTATTTTTGTTTATTTAAAATACAAAATATATTAAATTCTAAATGTGCTAAAACTAAAATAATAGTTATACATAATCACGTGTATAGATAAATATATTATCGATTAAATAGATACAGGTATAGCTGAATATAAAATATGTAATAATATTGTGCCATATATAGATGAATATAGAATGTGCTCACGCCACTTCATCATCAACTTCATCATCAAAATCCCATTTTTGTGCATAGTAAAGGCCATACTAAAGACCATTATTGATTTCACACGTGTGCTAAAACATCATTTACTATACATACATATGATAGTATAAACATACATTTACAAACGATAGACACTTTCATATATTAGTCTCACTTTTCCCATATGTATATACGCGTAAATATACGTGTATGTATATGCATTCATTTCAATGTGCATGCATGTTACTAACAATAATCAGTTAAATTTATATACAGCATAAGTATGCTCATTTGACACAAAAGTAATCATTTGTTTATTACTATATACTTATATAATGGGCTGAGAAAATAATATATCCCTTTTATAATATAATATACTAAAAAACTAATAAATCGTTGAAATTTATAAATAAATGTACACACGTATTAAATACATATTTACACACATTACTTAAGTAACCTGTTGATTTAATACACTTTTATTACATTTGTAAATCATAGATATATATACATTCATTGTCTCATATATTATATTTAATATGCATATGTATATAATTTTTTAAATAAAAATAGTATTTATAGTAATATAACTCAATATTAAAATATATATGCACACATACATATGTACATTATAATATTAATATATTAAATTTAAACATTTTCATATATTTATAGTAATTTTATGATACAATGCATTTCGTGTTTTAAAAGCGTATTTCATTCAAATCGTGCACTGATGAAATCATTGAATATGATCATTTACATTTATTTAAAAAAAACTCTGATATTATCACATTCAAATTTATTGCCTCAAAAAGAGTGTATGAGAAAAGAGAGAGAAAAAAAGAGAAAACTAAAAATGGAGATTATTATTAAATAATTGTTTTTATTATGCTTTAAATGTTATGACAAAAGAATGATTTTTGATTTTAGTAAAAGTTCATTATTATCTTTTTAAGAATCTTAATTACCCATAACATTGTACAATATAATTTTATTTACTTTAAGTTTATTTAAATTTTTAGATTTATATATATATATATATATTTGGCATGTCTTTTTATGTATACTTTTTAAAGTGTATGTATTTGAATTTTTAAAAGAATCTTTAATATTAAATAACTTATTTCTTAAATAATATTTTAATATTTTTTATTATTTGTGTTTTAATAGTGAACGAAAGAATTATCCATATATTATTACATGCGTTTAATAAATCATAAAAAGTTTACGTACAGATGTTTGAAGAGGAAAAGATGAGCATTTACACATATATCGATGGAATATATTAGTTTATAATGTTAGTACGATGTTAGTATACGTAAATGCATTCAGCTGCTTTTATATGAAAAAGATATATAAACTCACATATAAACTAATGGCAATAGAAAAAGAGAATCACGGATGAGTGAATTATAAGCTGAGGCAAAACTGAAAACAGACCAAAAGTTCCATTTTTGGACATGCTCTAAGGATCAGCCTCAAGGGCTTCGCTCAGCATTGTTGTAAATGTGATGAGCAAAACAAAAAAAGCTGCAACAATACGAATACATGTAACCAATATATAGGTTCTCTCCTATATTATAAAGCATCTTAAAATTATTAAAAATATTGAAAAAATAGCATCGTGAATGTAATTTTTAATATTTCGTAATTTAAAGGATTTATTTCTTATTTTATGTTATTTATGATGAACGATGGCATATGATGGATGTTGTTTAATACGTGAATGGAAAATGAAATTAGAGAGGTAATGGATAAAGGGAAATTCACATTCAAATGTGGGAGAATATAAACGAAACTAAATGCTAAAAATGCTTCCCAATACTAGTAATGGTCAGAGCTGAAAGTTGCTCGTCAATAATGCTAATAATAATAAATAAACGTTCTAATGGTTGTTTAAGTTTAAAATGGGAGGCGACGCCACTAGTGAATCTTCAATCTCTATGGATAGTCCTCTTCACCCGGATATAGAGGCTGAAGAAAATATGCCTTACATCATATATCAACTGTCAAATGTGTAACCACTCCCGATCAAATGCTTGTAAGAGGAGGGCATAGCTTTTTTTGCTAAATGCATAAGTAATACACAATCAGACTCTAAGAAACTTTTCTTATACTTTTCTTATACTATTTTCATGAATGTATGTACATAACATTTAAAACATGTTTCTCTGTTCAAAAGAATTCGCATTTCGTGCACAATTTTCATACACATACATGTATACTTTAGTGTGTATTTATTCTACTTATATATTTACTACATTCATACTATACTTTTCATACTATGAAAGAATGGAAAAAATAAATGAGTAATAATATTATTATTCATACATCTTTTTTCTATGGTCCCAAAAACATGTGAAAAAGTAAATTTTGATTCCACTCAAAAGAGCATAAAAAATAATAATACTAAAGGTGAACAGAGGGGTTATGGTGTGTGTACGTCTTTTGATCATTCTGTTCAAATCAGTCACGTAAAGTTACATCGTAAATTAAAGAAAAGAAAAGAAAAGAAAACACTATACACAAATATACTGTTTTTCTCATTTCTTTTTCTCTCTTAAAAAATGTAATTCCATTGCCGGAGGGACCCATTTCTGTTTCACACAAATTTTTCGCCATTATAAGTACCACCATTTGATTTTCCAGTGCTTTGTCCAATGAATGTGAAGTTTCAATACACATATAATCACTGAGAAAGTAAATTTCCATTGGAAATAGACATAAGAGTTTCGGGATATGCTCTTTTTTAGAGTAAAATTCCGGTCACAATGACGTTCAGACCTTTGCTAATCACTTCCAAATTGTGATTGATCGATATGCACCAAACACTAGTGATAGAGATACTGAAAGAGATTTGCATTGAAAATGCTTTGAAAAACACAATTCAATATCATTGAAACACTAATTCGATGTTTGACCGGTTTTAAACATGATTCTCTTTAAATATATTTTAATAAATTTAATAACAAATATAATCACATTTTTTAATTTTTACCTTTTATATTATTAATATTTATTAATATTATATTATATCATTATAATTTATAATAATAATTTTTAATATAACATTTATTAGCACAGAATATTCAAAATAAATGGGAAAATGTAATAAAATTTCCTTAAAATTTCCGTGCTATATTATTGTATAATAAATATGAATTAATATTAATTTGTAAATTTGACTTTTTATTACTTAAAAGACGTGATGTCATTAATAAATTGGTTAATTATAATTTAATATGCTATTTAATACATCGTTAGATTTCTTTTTAGTTATTTTTTAAAATAATATTATGGCAATTAATATAAATAATAATTAGACAATAATTATCATTAGTGATTTAAGTTACGTTATGAAACGAAAGATCACAGATTAAAGTAATAAATAATTATAATAAATATATAATTAAATTAAATAAAAATGAATTAAATAAAATTTTTTAATATTTATAGAAATTTACAAAAATCATTATTTTTAAAAGTATTTATATGAAAATAAATTTTTACATATATTAATATAACTATAGATAGACAATTCCCATAGAGTTTCCAAAAGAAAGTATAAAAATTCCTGTTTTTTTCAATTTTTTTCAGTTTTATTGGTTCCGCAATCATTTAATTTAATTGTTGTTTTATTTTAAATTTAATTCGATTTTTAAATTAAAGTAACAAACATTATACAGTCACCACTTTATAATTTCACACCATTAAAGTCGAAAATTGAATGGTTAGGTTATGTAAAAACATTTTATTTTATATTTTAGTTAATTTTAGGTCATATAACTACAAATTAAACATTTGAATTGTAATTTTTTTTAATTTTTTCCAAAAAATACTAAAATTACGAATTCAAAAATATTTCCATTCTTTGTTTATGAAAACTAAATATTTAAAAAATTCATGTGAAATCATTTATAAAATAGAAAATTAACTTAAAATACTTTAATATTTTTATTTAAAAATATATTTATGTATTTAATAGTTAACTTTGTATTTCATAAAATATTTTAAAATTTTATTATTTATTTATTTCATTGTTAAATTATATAACATTAACATAACACTCTATGAAAATATATATTGTGAGTATATACATTAACAATTTACTAAAGATGAAACCACATAAATATATAAAATTATAGAGTGTAAATTTATACAGTGATATTTGTATACAGTGGAACTTCCGCAAGACGGAATCTCTACAAGACAAATCCTCCTTAAGACGGAAATTTTATGCCCGAATCCTTCCCATAGACTTAACATTAGAAGAAACATCTATAAAATGGAAACTAACGCTTTTCAGTTAAATAATAGTATACATACATTATAATAAGAACCTCAAAAACCATCAAAATTTTAATTTTTTGCCCTAAATATTTATAATTTACTTAAATTTTTTAGTTAAATTAATTGATATAAATACTAGAGTATAAAATACTTAGTTATTAAGTATTTTAATTAAATTAATTAAAAATTTTGAAAAAATATGCGTTTATACATTTAATGAAAAAGTTTCTGTTTCATGCACAGTCAGTAAAAATTATCAAAAAAATTTCAATTTTATTAAAATATGAATAAACGATAAAAATTAACTTTAATCATAAAATGAGACTAAATATTAATATTATATAACATACCAAACATTATATTAAAATTTAACTTTTTTACTATGGTTTACATAGGGCAGTCTATAAAACGGAATGAAATCTTAAACCCGAACCGTTCGTCTTGTAGAGGTTTTACTGTATAATTTTAATTTTTTATACAAAAATTATTTAAGAATTTAATTAAAAGCTAAAATTTTAAATTAGATATACAAAAAGGTGATGCATCAAAGTTTATAAAATGTAAATAAATATTTTATAATTTATTATATTCGATAATAACGAAAAATTTTAAATGAATTTAAATAAAAAAAAAAGTGAATTGTAATTTATATTTATATTTTATTCGTGAATCATAAGATTTTATTATATAAACATTTTGAAAGCCTTTGTTTTTTAATATTTTCAGAAAATTTCACACATTTTTAATGTAATTAAAAGGTCTAATGATTAGAAAATTATAAAATATAATTAAATATTTTATACATAATTAAAAATATGTTATATATGTATATAGTACTTAAGATTTAAAACCAGAATGCTATAAAAAAATTGGAATTTATATGGCCGTTAAATACAGTAAAAATAACAGCGCAGAACGCGAGTATTCATTTTTGGAACACAGCGTATATTAATTATAATATATATTATATATTATTATATAATTTATATACATTATGTACATTATATAATTATTATATATTAATTATATTTTTATATTTAATTAATTTGATATAAACACACATTTTCAATTATTTAATATGTCGATAAATACCTATTTTATGGCAATTTTTAGGACCCTCAAAAAAAGTCCAATACAATCACTTATAAACTGTAAAATTCTCTTAAATATTTTATATTAAATATCAAAAGATATCATACAATTATTAAATATTAAATGATAAAATACTAATTCATATAAAGGGCATAAATAAACGTTATTATATAATTTGCTTTTAAAAAATGATTTTATTAAAAATAAATTAAGTCTTAAATTTAATTTAGATTTGTAATACATTTCACCAAAATTTATCGTACTTTAGTATATACACTGAAGCGACGTTACAGTCAAATGGTTCGGACCAAAAAATTTGTTTACTATAAAAGATTTTACTATGATGGTAAAAGTTAAACATTAGGGACTTTGAGACTGGTTTTTAAGATTAGTTTACTATAATGGTGTTTTACAATAAAGGGTATTTACTATAAAGGCACTTTAGTGTATATAAAATAGAAAATTCATTTATAAAATAAGTTTTATGAAATTTTATTCAAATGTTTTGAAATTATACTTTGATTTACAGGAAAACATAAGATTCACAACAATTTCTTGTACTAAACTGTGTTTATTTGAGATATCATACAATTTAAGATTTGTATATCCAATTAATATGATATTCATACTTTTAAAGTTACCATTAAATTAATCGGATATATCTTAATATAGAACATAATTAAGGCTTCATCATGATATAGCATACATATTCAATAGCATCTCTTAAATGAGTATAATTAAAATTTAGAAAAAATTAACAATATTTACATATGTATGATATTTATTTTTAAAATTTATATTTAAATTTAATTTAATTTATATTTATAGATATTTCAAAAATGATTTCTTAATTTTTAATTTCAATTTTTTTTTTGTTTTAATTTAGTTTCGAAATATCTATTTTTATCAAATCTCATGTTTTTAAGATTTATAGTTATAAACAATGGGAATATATTATAATTAGAGTGTCAAAAACTGCTTTTTTGCTTTTTTTTATTTTTTTAAGAATATCTTAAAAATAAGTGAATATGTGTCCATATCTATAAAAAACATGACCGATTAAAACAAAATAAAAGTGCTTTTTATTGCCTTTTTCTGCATTTTTCGTCTTTTTTTGTGATTTATTTTATAAAATTTGCTTTTTTTATATTTGTTATATTTTTTAGTTATAATTATGGCAAAAATTACATTTTTATAGAAAAATATTTGAAAATTTTAAAAATATTTAAAAACGTATTTCATGTGAAATTGTAATGAATAAATTATTTAATAATTATATTTTTTATTTAATTGCAAATTATATGAATATTTTTATATTTATATACTTAAATAATGCATTTATATCATTAATTAAATGTTTTTAAAAACCAAAAATAGCACTTTTTTGGGTAAAGTGCTATTTTACATTTTTTGGCATGTTCAGGTGATTTTTTAAGAAAAAAAATCTGCTTAAAAATTGACACTCTAATTATATATAATATTATATTATGATATTATATATTATAATAGTAATTTTTTAATTTTTTAATTTTTTTTTTAATTTTTAATTTTTCAATTATCACGGATCATAATTTGAAAATTTATAATGAAATGATACATTAAATTAAACATTTTTTAAAATAATAAATGAGTGATTCACAGCGCATGATTAACATATGAATGATTTTATCATCATTTATGAGTTAAAAATTAAAATTAAATTATGCATTATTTGTTTTTTTTGTTATAACAAGAGTTAGGGTCATAAATATAAATATAAATTGCTTCTTAATATTCTCGTTAATTTCCTACATATCGATATAATATTTATTTATTATCATTTAATTCTGAATGAGCATTTTAGTAATTCACAGTGTATAACTCTTTTGTAAGAGTATCATGTAATGTTAAATAATGTAATGTTAATTTTAATGATTTGTAAATTATTAAAAATTTACTTTAAAATTACACATTAAATATCAATTTATATCAAATGTTTTGATAATAAACTAATTCTCTTTAATGACAATTTTTTTTTATTTTTTAGGTCATAATTGAAATATATTTTTAAATATTTAAAAAATATAATAATTTTAAAATATAAATATAGAAATAAACCACAAAAAATTATAATAAAAGTCTTTTATTATACAAAATAAAATTTAAAATTATATTTTTTACATTTTTAAATAATTTTAGGTCATAATAGCATTTTTAACATTTTTTATAAAATATACATCAATTCAATTATTATACATTCATTTTTTCTGTACTTTATTTAGTATCATTAATTTTTAAAGTTTACTGTAAAAGCGCTATTTTATGCTAAAAGTGTATTTTATTGTGGATGCTTTTAACGTGAGCATGCGAATAGTATATTTGTATTAAAATACACTTTTAGCATAAAATAAAACCTCCACAGTAATATCAAATAATTTAAAAGTAATAATGAAAATATAAAATTGTTTAATTTACAGCGCTTAATATCAGTGTAAAAATTTATTTTTAAAGTATTATCAATTATTTTTAATTAATAAAATTTTGGAAAATAAAATCTCAATAATGTTTTGTCTGAAATTCCGTTTCAAAAAAATATAATTAAATTTAATTTTGGCAATTTTGGTAACTATTACAAATTTTTATATAACAATGAAATTTAATATAAATCTTAATATGTTAAAATTTAACTACAATTATAATATATTCATAGCATAATTTTATATAAATTTAAAATATTATTGTTTATTTTTTATCAGCAACAATACCAACAGTATATTAAGCTAATAATGTAATATAAATAAATTAAATCAAAAAAAAAGTTGAATATAAATAAAAATATATACGAATAAATAGTTTTAGGGACTTTACGGGTTTAGGGATTCACTTTTATATATTAAAAATAATAAAATTAAATTTAAATAATTAAAATTTAATAATATAAATTTTAAATAATATAAACATTAAATATGCATAATTTGGAAAATAAATAAAAAACTCGGGTTATAATATTCGAAATATATAAATAATTGGCGTAATCAGATATTTTAACATTTTTAATTTTATTATTTTTAATAATATTAATACATACGAATAAATAAAATCTTACAGTTTAATATAAATATAATTAAAACAATTAATTACTAATATTTAATAATTCTTAATATTGAAATTTTAAAATGATGAAAATGATAAAGTCATATAAAGCATGGTTTTCACTCTGTGCTATAAACCGGGTATAAAAAGTGAGGTAAAACGGTATATATGAAATCGGGAATCTTTTGAATTCTCTGGGAATTGAACATTTGCGATAATATTATTATTATTTAATTATTGTATACTAATTTTTATTAAATATTCAAATATATTTTTGAAAAACATATTTTATAAAATTAATATTAAAAATTTAATTTATAATAAAATTTATTATAAAAACTAAAATATCGAAAATAATGTTTTTAAATTTTCATTTTAAACGTAAAATATTCATCATTTTATTGTAATTAATCATAATATAACGTTTTAATGAATCTTATAATTGATACTTAAAAATACATCTCTAAAATGTTTATTTAATTAATTATTATGCATTTTAATTTATAAATTATAATAATAATATATTAAACAAATGTAACGATTTATATAATGAAATAATTATAATAATAATATTAATAAATAAAAAAGAAATTAGAAAAAAGTAACACTATAATTTTTTAGTAATCAATGCATGTGAATAGTAATAATTATGCGAAAGTAAAATAATGCAATTTAATGAATGTGCGCATTAATGTGGGAATAGAGCCAAATGAAGGAACGAAATTGCAATTAATGATCGTATGACATGATAAAGTTATAAACACAATAAATACCATTGAATTGAGAGTCATGCTCTTTGATTGTGATAAAAATCATTGTAATGCTAATATAATATATTGTAATGTACAGTATGTTCACAGTTAAACAATAATCTGTTTGCGATTTAATGCTTATATTCTACAGTGGTTTGAAGGGTTTAAGTCCATTAGTTGTATATGTTTACGTGTGTTTTATATGATTCTGGTACAAAATCCCGAAAACCATAATCCCGAAAAGCCAAAATCCCGAAACCAAAATCTCGAAAAGCCAAAATCCCGAAAGGGTCAAAATCCCGAAAGACCAAAATCCCGAAAAAAATTAATAATGTTATTACTTATATCTCGAGGTCCCCAACACTCAAATTACAGTAAAAATGCAAATACAGGCG